>JASDQU010213322.1:5560-18484 GCA_032191745.1 Picea mariana
TTCAAGGCAGAAAACCTTAGATGTGTTAGTTTTGTTTTGTAACGTCATCTATAAATAGGAGTTTGGTTGTTGTACGTTGCTATTTTGTAAGTAACAGATATTTTTAGAACTTTGGGGAAGATGATTCGTTTCGAATCCCGGATGTAATTTATCTATATATGCTATTATGAAGATATATGAATGGTTGGATGGACCGAAGAGGGGCCTACCCTCGTAGCAGGAAGATTTTGTAAATTTCTGGAGCCAAAGTGAATATACAATGCAGATGCATTTTGAACTGTTTATGAAAATATTCTAATGGCTATGATATGAGTTATTTTTTCTCTCATAGTGTGTATTTCTCGTGTCTTTGAAATCCATTTACATTTTCCTCTTTTTAAATTGGAGAGTTAAAAGTCTAGAATTCGCCTTATGGTGCTCTCGACTTAACAAATTTAAAAATCATGTGATTCTCTTCTTAACTAATTAAGAATTCATTTAGATATGCTCTCATGCAGTTATGTGTTTTCCCTTTTTCCTCTTTCTCCATGCAAATTTCAATTTAAAGCTCAAAATCATTGCCTCATTTAGCTTTTCTCCTCTAGATAGTTCTGATGACCTGTCATTGTTTTATTCATTTTCGACTCCATAGCCCCAAATATCACACCCTTTCCTTCGCCAACAACTTTATAAAACCCCCATACAAACCAAATATAGCCACCGATTATCAAAGAAATATAAAGTGACATGAGAGAGCCCTCTCTGAGTTGAGAAGGCTAGTGCTTAAGCTCTAAAGCTGGTTGAAATAGTTACCTTTTTCGTTTGTCTATTCAGCCGGACAAAATTTACAGAGTGCTAACATTTTGGTGTCATTGCCGAGGACGAAATTGAAAAATTTTCCCTGGGAAATAACGACATGGTTGATTTCTAAGGTCCAAGAGTAGCAGACACTTAGACACATATTGGTTGTATCCCTGCTTTGGTGACTCCGCACATCAAAAATCAGTTTGAAGTTGATTCCACTGGTAGAATAATCCAGAAATTTGAATTTTCAATTGCAACTCCACTCTCAATGCAAAATCCAGCTTCCAAAACATTATTAGTGACTCCAATCAAGATTCAAATGTAATTCAGAGACTCCACTGGAATATGGGATCCCTTGACAAAGGTATGAAAAGGCATTATGGAAGAAAACAAGTACTTAAAGTTGGATTTTTTCCAAGGCATTTTATTGTTTGTTATAAGTTTCCTCTAGTCCTTTCCTGAACATGCTAGACAATTTTTTTTTACCTATTGCATTCAAATGATGATCATGGGAGTCTTGCAATTGTATATCCTCCTCCTAGAGTTGTACATATATCTCCTCAGTGTATCACTGATTTTGATCAAAATTTTCCACCTGATCCATGTGATGACCATAACCAAGTTAATGAGCCTCATGAAACCAAGGGTGATATTTCACCTCCTGTACTTGATCCAACACCCTCCAAGACTCAGCATAGATATAGACCCTTAAAATTACCTCACATCCTTCATGATTTTCCTCCAAATCATGATAAGTACCTACATGTGTTTTATGGGGAACCTAATGCCATCACAACTGAAAAACACATCCAAGAGTTTGAACATTTTATAGATTTTTTTGAGATTGATCATGATGATGTTTGTATGAGGGCATTCTTTCAATCCTTGAAAGGGGATACCAAAGACTAGTTTAAAAAATTGCATTCAGAGACAATTAGGTCATGGGAGGAATTGAAGAATGTCTTTTTAAAGTTTTGGGGCATGAAGAAATCTTTGGATCTACAACTCACAGAGTTCTATGCCTTAAAAAGGCAGAGCAATGAAACTATTTCTATATTCAGTAGAAGGTTTTCTAGTATCTATTACAACTTGCCCAAATAAATTCAACCCACTGAAGCTGCTGCCATGCTCCATTATGCAACTACTCTTCATCCAAATTTGTCTTTTCTCCTGATGGAAAGAATACCTAAGTCCTTACAACAAATGTTTAATGATGCTTATTCAACACAATATCCAAGCACATGAATAGATTCGAAATGAGGAGTTGAATTCTCAAGAACATGAAAGTGAATATGAATATAAAACAATTGATTGGAATCTTGAGCATAGAGTTGATAATATCATAGGTCCTCTTGAAGTTTTCAATGCTAATGATTTTGCAAAATATTTTATTCCACTTATTTAAAAAGGAGGTGCTAATTTAACTTCTGATCCATCACATGATGAGCATGGAGTTGATTATTTCATATATTCATTTGTAAACAACCAAGAAGATGAGTTTGCAAATCAGTCTGTTGAAGAGGAGGTTGATGTTCCAAGTTTGTTCTTGTTGGATGACATTGCATATATTGTTGATTTTTCTATATACGATAAATATGATGATGATTATGAGGTTGACTTCCTAGAACAACCTACTGCATGTTCACTATCAGAAAATGTTCCTTTCCAGCAGTGTAATTAAAGCAATCAGCCTACATATCACAGTTACAAAGAAGAAAGTATTGAATCAGTTGAAGGAAATTCTTTTCCTTTATGCTTTTCTTCATTTAAATTTCTGAAAGAAAATTCTAAGAACATCACTAAAGCAATGGAATGTGTGTTGATGCCAAATCACATTGATTCACTGGAACAAATGGACAAGAAATTGTAACCATTGGTTAAAGAGAAACATGACAGTAAGTGTGCTCGACAATCTAAAAGAATTGAGGAACATGCATATGACAATGATGAAGAAAATGAAGAAGGATTGGAAACATGTGAAAGAACCTTGCCATTGTGTTTTGCTTCTTTCAAATTGTTGAGACAAAATGTTTGTAATGCTTCAAATCAGAAATCGTCCAGGCATGATGTTGAATATGAAGAAAGCAGTGGACTTACAAATGAAAATTGTCTTCCATTATGTTTTTCTTCCTTCGAATGGTTGAAACAAAATCATGATATAGTAGAGGAAACAGGGAATTCTGAGTGCATTCATAGTGCCATTTCTTTACATGAGAAGATTGTTATCAGTGAGGAAGACCAACAACATTCACATGCATTAAATGATCATGTAGCTGATTACTTGAAAGGATATTCCAATTCGGAGTTGCAACCTGTGCTTAACCACCAGCTTGAAAAAGAAGATGAAGTTGATCAATAAATTGTTGTTAAAGGTCATTTTCCTTCTCCTGAAACTAATAGATATTCAACAATATTACCAGCAAGACAAAGTGTTTCAAAGTTGTTTTTCTTCCCCTAAGAATGACGTGGTGGTCCAATTTCTAAGTGGCCTAGACATGGATGAGGATTCTAAAACTGCATCTATGAAAACTCCAAGTAGTGAAAAAACAAATGACATAGAGCTTCAAGAAAGAAACAAAACAACATATGCCATTTTTCAATCAGAAATATATAAAGATAATGAAAAGGAGGATGCACATGGTATGGATTTCATATTTGAAGATGTCCAAGAATGTATGAATGTTTTTGTTGAGATGCATGGAGAAGTAGACAAACCTATTGCTTCCATTTCATTTGAAAATGTTCTCAGAACTAGAAAATTAGAACGAGGACAACAAATACTTGTGGAATAGACATGTCTTTCTGTTCTTGTACGTCCAGAAGAAACAAGTTTTCACGATTTTCATGATCTCGTGGAATGCTATATGGAATATTCTACAAATCAGAATTTGAGGCTTAGAAAGGACTGTAAACTCAGAAGTGAAGATAATGACATCTCATCATCGGCATTAGATGTGGATCATTTTACACCAATGATCTCTTCCCAATCTGTGTCATTTTTTGATCCAGAAGGTTGTTTCCCCCAACAGTCTCAATTGAATTTTTAGTTTCTTGATGGAAATCAGCAAGATCAATCACCTGAAGACTAGGATGCATTGGAAGAAATGATACGTGATTGTTATTTTATACATATGTTGGAAGATCCCTTTGCGGATTTGCTAGAAACAACGAACAATCCTAATATTTATGGAAGTCTAAAATTCAAATTCATATGCAATTTATTAAATGATTCATTGATGAACAAGTTTTGAAGCAAGCATGTGCAAAGAAAACGAGCAATGGATAAAATGTTGGTGTGGCTACATTGACATTTTCATTTCACTTGATTGGCATTTTCATTTCAACAGTTAGGATAGGTATGTGCGAATAAGCTTGATGATTAGGAATTTTCACATTCGATTTCTGAATAAAGTATTCAGTTAGATTTTTAGCAGTAGGTCTGGCATTCAGTCTCCAAGACAGAACAAGGTACACATCGGCTATTGGAGCAGCCCATGGATGAGGCACCGGGACTACGCATTCTTTGCTACCTCGCAGGGAGAGTAACATCCCCAATTGGAGTTGATGTTATCATTGTAAGAATTTCTTGGGATCCAAGTCTCGAGACTTGGTAGAATGCTAAATAAATATAGAGAAGGGTTAAACTAGCAAGTGGGAGCACATCTAGTGGATAGGGTTAAAATTGGCAGAGACACGGAAGTAATGGGACCCGATAGACCATAGATCTTGAAGTAGCCCAGATCGATGGCCAGAACACATATCGGTCAATGAAGTAGCACGAAAGATAATTGTTAGAGGGTGGGCTGGGAAAAGTACCATGGTTTCATTCCTTGGACGCGTGGCACCCTCAAGGGCACATCAGGGTGAAAATTGGGTAAGCATGAAACTGCTCAACCACACCTCGATGTCACATGTTCTAATTTCATTTGAATACATCAAATAAAAATTTCATGTGTGGAAAGAGAAGGGTAACGACCGTTCAAATCACCTCACGCCACCCGTTCAGGTACTTTGCATCCGTGCAATGCCAGGTAAGCATCGCCAGATAACTAACTCAAAGACTCATAATTCAAAATAGATTGGCCAAATGTGATAAACCAATGTACCTACAAGTACTCTTGTCAGTAGTTCATGATTGGCACTCAATTACGATTTTCATTCAAGACATGGGTTACGTTACTCTATTTTGGATGATTAACGCTCTATTTTAGAACAGGGTAATCACAGGTCGAAGTATTTAGCTAAGGAAGACAAGTTCATACTTTCCAAAAAAATAGGAAAGATGGATACGATAGACCAAGTAGCCTTCAACGAACCAGGGTTTTCAACTAATATGACAAATTCATCAATGAAGAAGAAAGAGAAGATGGTTGCACAAATATTAGCAACAAAATTTCATACAAAGCCTGTGGATGAACCATGGTCAGGAGAAGAAATTAAATTAAATCACATCATGAAGGATTTAATCATCAACGGTTACATTGGTGAGCACCATGCATGATTTTTCAAGAGGAAACAGAGTAAGCGTCAGAAGACAATAGTAAAAAATGAAGCAGTCAAAAGCGTTGGAGAAAACCAACCTGCTTGGCTTGATACGTTCAAAGAAGAAATTGCCAAGCTTAAGTAGATTGTAGGTTAAATTCAGTATGTGTCAGAGAATTTTTCAATAATATTGACAAGTGCCTTCAAGGCAGAAAACCTCATATGTGTCAGTTTTGTTTTGTAACGTCCTTTATAAATAGGAGTTTGGTTGTTGTACATTGCTATTTTGTAACTGACAGATATTTTTAGAACTTTGGGGAAGATGATTCATTTCGAATCTAGGATGTAATTTATCTATATATGCTATTATGAAGATATATGAATAGTTGGATGGACCGAAGAGGGACCTGCCCTCGTAGTAGGAAGATTTTGTAAATTTCTAGAGCCAAAGTGAATATACAATGTAGATGCATTTTGAACTGTTTATGAAAAGATTCTAATAGCTATGATATGATTTACGTTTTCTCTCATAGTGTGTATTTCTTGTGTCTTTGAAATCCATTTACATTTCCCTCTTTTTAAATTGGAGAGTTAAAAGTCTAGAATTTGCCTTATGGCGCTCTCGACTTAGAAAATTTAAAAATCMTGTGATTMTCTTCTTAATTAATTCAGAATTCATTTAGATGTGCTCTGATGTAGTTACATTTTTTCCCTTTTTCCTCTTTCTCCATGCAAATTTCAATTTAAATCTCAGAMTCATTGCCTCATTTAGCCTTTSTCCTCTAGATAGTTCTGATGACCTGYCAATGTTTTATTCATTTTCGACTCCATAGCCCCAAATATCACCCCCTTTCCTTCGCCAAACCCCCAAACAAACCAAATCTAGCCATCGATTATGAAAGAAATATCAAGTGACATGAGAGATCCCTCTYTGAGTTGAGCATGCTAATGCTTCATCTCTAAAGATGKTTGAAACAGTTACCTCTGTTGTTTGTCTATTCAACCAGACAAAATTTTCAGAGTGTTCACACATATGCTTTGAAAAAGAAAAGAAAAGTTTCTTTATTTTTCTCCTTAAATTTTAATTTCAAAATCTAAAGCAGAAAAATCAAAAGAATTGTAGTTGAGTTTAAGTTTAAGTTTACCCCTTTTTCCAGTCAATAGATTAACTAGGAAAAATAAATACCTTGCGGGATACATCCCACTGAGAGAATTTTCCCAGGTATTAGTTTATCCCTTTTTCAGGCCTAGGAACTTAACTTACAAAAAATGAACTATATTTCTCCTTCGTATAAGTTTAAACCTTTTCTGGACCTCGAAGATTCAACTTATGAAAAAAGGTTCACCCCGAGAGATACGTCTCATTGAGAGAGTATTCCCAAGTATTATTTTATCCTTTTTTGAGCTTGGGGATCTAAATTTATGAAAAAGAACACTTTGGAGTCTTCTTTTAGTGTTTTTCAGACTCTCTAAAAGTGAAAAACCATTGAGATTACCTTCTCTAGGCTCGTAAAAATTTACATTGAAGGTATCTCCTCATATCAATCCATAATCGCATTGCATGTCTCATTCTTGTGTCTTTGGCCTAATGTTGGCTCCATTTTGTTGTTGCCGAACTTTTAGAGAATTCATTAGGTGTAGGACTTGCAACATTTGTTCCTTTATGATCTGACACCCTGATCCATGGAGGATTTTTCCCGAGTGTCATTATCCTGCACATGTCTCCTTGCACTAAGCATCATTATGTTCCATGCACTTGAAACTTGTTTTCTTTCCCGTGACACTCATTCCTCCTTTGTAACTTAAAATTCTTTTATTATTTTTCAAGATCATTAAATATATGAAAAAGACAAAAAAATTAAACATTCGAAAAAGAGGGGAATCAAAACATTCTCTTTTACTAGAAACAATCTAGTCACCCTTGGACAAATCACACATTTCAGTTTGTTCTGCAAGAATTGGGATTTAGTATGACCTTAGGAAGTTGTTCTCATTACATAGATTTGCATCCTCCTCCATTTAATTACTCTTACAAACATATGGAGAGTTTTTGGTGCATCTTATGCCACATATTTATGTCAATAACTTGTTTCTTGAGTCTTTTCATATGTCGTGCTCTTGTCCAACGGAAATTATTACAACTTGAGTCGGCCATTCTGCAATAATTCTTTTGACCTTCATGAGTTGTCCATCCCGAGGGTCCTGTGAAGTTCACATTCATAATCAATGAAGTTCGATACATATTATTCAAGTTTCCTCCAGTATTTCCACGACATATTTTCAAATACCTTAGGATAGTGAGTCTTACACTCATATTATACTCCTACCCGAGTCTTGAATATCTTGCAGATATTGCTCGAGTCATGAAGCTATCATCTCCAACTACATACATTGATGCCTCTTGAAGATTCATATGTCATTGTATTTGTATATCCTCTAATGATTTTCGGATGTAGATCCGCTATGTATTATTCACGGCTATGATTTTTATTTCAATACATATTGTTCATGTAGCCATGATTACTATATATGACATGGATCTGCAGTGTACTTGATTGGAAACAATGCCTAGTTTGTCCCAAGCATGGGTATTCCCACCTCGATGATTATTATTATTATTTTGCAGATGGATTTCTCATGAATACTCCTCTGGGATCACTCGACTCAGTGCCTTTCCAATTTATCAAATATGTTGTAATGTATTTCGACATTCAGTTTCTCTTGTGACCTCACACATTAGTACTCTCAAAATTTGTAAAAAAAAAAACAAAAAAAAACAAAACTATTTTCTCTTTCCGATGAAGTTTATGGGATATGTTGGGTTGCACAACCCTTGTACCTCTTGTATCCCTTATGACAACCGGATAACAATCATTTCTCCATATAAAAATGGCCCTCGGGGGTTCATTTAAAGATATGAAAGAAAAGGCGAGTGAACTCTACCAAAATTTCTCCTCTTTCATTCCAAGCCTTTTCATCCTATTATGAGTATTCATCCTCTACATTCCCAATAATTCATCCTCCTTATGCAATCCATCCATTTCCTTATATTGGCATGTTTTTTCTGAGGATCTAACTTTGGGATCAGTGAACTTGGATTCTAATTAGAGGAACCCAAGCGAGGTTCATGGAGTGGTGTTGGAAAGATTAAGGTTGTATCTTATCATCTTGTTTTCAATAAAAGAGAATTTTCTTGTCCCAAATATATGTGTCTTCATGTTTATGTTCCTAAATTTATTTCATGAATATTTAGGCCTTTAAATGATCTTGGTGATTATGCATATGAAGTTGTATATTTTTCTCTGAAGTTGTATCAGTCCCTCATTGGGAGGAGGCCTGAAATCCAGGGGTGAACAACGAGAGGAAAGGATTTCTACAAATGAAAGGACTTAAGGTGCACACCTTGATTTTCCTTCCCTTTCCTTAATTGTCATTAGGTCTTGTTAGATTAGGGTGGAATAGGACTAATTTTGTCTTTTAAGGTTTCATTTCTTTGCCTAGTCACTAGACCCTAATTAGGGGGATTTTTCCCCAAATCATCCCCCAATTGCATAATTGTTATCTCTTTGTATCCATAGACTATACCTCTTTGTTTCCACAAAATTCACAGATTTTTCCTTTGCCTCACACATGCCTCCTATAGACCCGTGTTTCCAAAATTCACCAAAATCGGCCCAAGAGAAACTAACCCAAATCTGTCCACCAAATCCTCTTCAAGGAAGCATAAGTCCTCCCAAGTAGAGAATCTTGGCTCCTTGAGGGAGCTCTCCCTCTTCGTCTGCCTTAGAGTTGCAAATCTCTCTTGCTCTCTTTGTCTTGCCAAAACTTTACTTCCTTGGTTGTGCACCCTTGTTCTCTTATATCCACACCAAAGTTCACCATCGTGAACCGTCACATCCTTTGGGGGTGTTTTTCCCCTTCACGAACCAATGTCCAAACAAATCGTTGCACCCCTTCATGGATATAATCCCCCAAATGAACATATAGTTCATCAACCATCATGCCCCCTTGGGACTGATGCACTCAACCTTAGTGTGCCCCTCATGTGGATGCACCCCATATGTCTAAATGACTCATCATCTTGGGTTCATGTGTCCCTTAGTTGAGTTGATTCGACTCTCCTGAGTGCACCCTCCCATGCCTTAGCCATTTTTCCTTCGTTGATGGAGCGCCCAAGTATTCCCCTCAACTCTTCATCAAATTTTCCTTCATTTGACTTGCATTGTAAGGAAACTTGGGTGTAGTCACCCCTTGGCACGACATGCTCCCAACTCTCCCCAACTGTGCCCTATATGAATACGTTTGTCTTCCCATTTACATTGAGTGTCTTTCCTACCCGATTCATACTTAGGTGGAAGTGTGCATGCCCTAGCTAAACTCCCAAGCAATTACAGTTACAATATGAGCACTAATAACTTGGTTTACAACTTTAGCAGAGTCACATGACTCACCTCACCTCACCAAGACACTCATGCATATATTCATCACACCAAGACTATGTCACAACATCTTGTGGTGCACCTCAGACATGCCCACAACCGCAGATTTGTTAACCCTTCGTTACCACGGAATTTCACCAAGCTAAAAAACCTACATTTTGATTCTGCCTTACACATGCCTCCAACAAACCTACATTTCTAAACTTCCCAAAAACCTCCCAGAGCATCTCACCCTTGACTACTTGTCTTCCATCTTGGAAACTCTACCTCATACTTTACTTAGACTTGTTCCCCAAATTTCTTTTCAATATTTTTGTTGTCTTCCTTTGGTTGTGCACCCTTGCTCTTATAGGGACTCCAAGTGTCACTTGTGTAAAATGTCATTCGTTTTGGGTGTGTCTTGCCCCTTCGTGAAACCACACTCAAATGATTCATCACGCCCCTCCATGGACCTGGTGCACCCAAACAAGCTCGCATGCCCATAAACCAATATGTCTCTTGGACAGGTGCGCCCCATCCTTGGGTTTACACACCACTTGACTTGTGTTTTCTCTTGTACCGATCGTGATGACTCCTTGTGGGTGTGTCGATGGGGTCATCCAACCTGTTTGGTGCAC
Source organism: Picea mariana (assembly GCA_032191745.1). Taxonomy (NCBI): domain Eukaryota; kingdom Viridiplantae; phylum Streptophyta; class Pinopsida; order Pinales; family Pinaceae; genus Picea; species Picea mariana. The sequence continues at coordinate 15,882 of JASDQU010213322.1, forward strand.
ATGTGTTGGCACCAAAAGTTGTGGGTCTAATTTTATGAGCACACACAAAAAAAAGTTGTGTGCACTCATCTAGATTTTTTGTGAGCATCAAAGGATATGTGTGAAATAATTCCATAGTGTGCGTGTCAGACCGGGTTTTGTTGAGCAACACACAAATTTTAAAGGAAGTCAAGGGTTTTCTGGTCTGATTTTTTTCAGTTGAGCATGACGGTTTGAGTTTTTTCAGTTGCACTAGTCCTTTGTGCTAGGCCCATTTTATCATATGGCCTCAGGCTATGTCTCGGGGCTAAACCTTGAAAGGCACTAGGACTTCGGGATTTTGACTTATTCAGAACAACCAACTCCTATGTCCCCAAACTCCGAGTCAACGAAATCAATTGGAGTGAGGATCAACGGTCCTCGTCACTCCCTTAGATCCATGGTTGTGGTCTATTCAGACTCCGACCTTCAGGAGTCTCTCGCTTGTTCTCCTCTGATTTATTCCAAAGAACCACTTCTCTGAAATGCATGGATCTCTTCCATGTGTCCCTTCCAGATCCAACGGTCTGGATTCACTCTACTCTTTGCAACTTCACGAAGACTACTCTTTTCTCTTGGAAATTCTTTCGGATCTCTAACTCCTGGATCTCCTGATATTTTTCCACCTATCTTCCCCCAACGATGGGTGATTTTCTTACCTCCAGGACTTCGACAAGTCCTTCCTCCTTGTGCACACTTGGCACTTTTCTGCCTGAGACTTAGACTCATCTCGGCCCTTTTCTACCCTCCTTGTAGGAATTCTACACACAAAAATGATAATTCATCTGAGCTTTTGATTGGCTTCGAACCTTGAAGGTTCTCGGCTCTTCTATGTCCTTCTATGGACCTTTTGGTGCCCTCCTGACAACTTGACGATCTTTCTCCTGAGCTTGTAATATGAAGTTACTTTGTCCTTGGTGCACCCCTTGCACTCGATCAAGCCTTCATATGTCTTCTCGCAACACTTAGCCAAGTGCTGGCAACTCTTCCTGAATTCTTTCAGGTTCACCAAGGAAACTCTTTCGCCCCGCTCAATACACACTTGTAGAGCCTATCTTTCCTCAAAGTGTTCAACAAATATGGAATTCTCTCAATGTCTCCAACACTCCATAATGTGTTGGTCCTGTGCACACTCGCACCTACTCAATGCCCTCCTGGCAGAGTTTGACGGAGTCTTCAGTAACTATGTTCTATGTTTACTCCTGCGTAAGATTTCCTCCAAGGTAGTCAACAACCTTGAAGTTCTCCCTTGAGTTTGTGAATTATTCTAGTGTGCCCACCTGGCACATTCTTCTCTGAATTAGAAGAGTTCAGACATGCACTCCTTGTGTTGGCTCACAGAGTTTCAACTCTCTGTCATGCACTCCTTGCACTTAGCCTAAAAGAACCAGAACTAATCCAACCAACTCACATATAGAGGGTTCTTTCTCTATCCATGTAGATGGATCCTAACATACATCTACAACATAAACACACATGAATGACATTCATAAGTAAGCATCCATTATATGGAAAATGACAAACAAGAAAATTTGTTATTTTTTCTATCAATGAAAAAATGTCAATTACAATTGGTAAGTCCATATTGCAACTGAGTCTCGACTCTCATCAACCTCCATCTTGGCTTACAATGATTTTTCATCAAACTCCAACAGCTTCTACCGGACATACAATGCAAATATTTATAAAAGAGGGGCTCAACGAGCTTTCCCTCCAAGATAAGATAGTGGTGTCTGATCACCATTCAAAACACCTGATTAATGAGGCAGATTACAATGAGTGGAAATCTGATCCGAATCGGATGCAGATCCCTCCTACCGTCAGCCACTTAAGGCGACCCCATCTACAACTTGTGCAAAGGCACAACTTGGCTCTTCCATCCTGACAATGTTAATTTCCTTAATTACAATTTAAATTTCAAAGTCAAAATGAGAGGGTGAAGCCTATCGCTTCCTTGAATGTGCACCAACGTTCTAACCATTTGGCGTGTGCTAAGGTGGAGCGACGATCCTGCATGAGATGAGATGGATAGGAAATTAGGATTTCCCATGATGCAGAGAACCTATGTGGAGTCCTAGAAGGTACCAAAAGCGTGTGAGGTCATTAGATCAGACAAGTGGGTGGAGAAGAACAATGAAGGACAACACTCCCGAACATAAAAATATATAAAAGAGATCTCTCAGCTCATAAAAGAGGCTAGCTAATTTCAGAATGCATCATTCCTAGAGCTCTACGTTAGCCTATTGTAATCTTGTGTTGTATGGAGAAGACTCAAGTGTCTTTTATTTGTCTGAATATTAAAACTCAATGCGAGGCACATATTGTTGTATTCCCATTGTTTATATGGTAATGAGAAAAATTCTTATGGTTGTTCAACTCAGTTATTCATCACAATGTATATCTCTAATATGATGGGATACGTCCAATAATAAAGATATGGTTGTTTTATTATATTCTATGTCTATTATGAATGAGTAGCACATGTGTGTGTATTGTTTTAATTATTATTCCTTTCTGTTAGCACTAGGAGTCACCTTCTGATTGCAAGGAAGGTAAGCCCAATACCCATCAGGTGATATGTGAAA
>JASDQU010213323.1:0-18484 GCA_032191745.1 Picea mariana
TATGAGATCACAGATCAAGGCCATATAGCTGGAGAATGGCTTAGGTTTCTTGCTTTGTCTCATGGTTCCTTCTGGGGCACCATACTTCTCTGCATATTGAATAAGTTCCCTTTTCCAAGCTAGATTTCTCTAGTGAGAGATCGTCATCTGGGGACGTTCTTGAGATTCTATCATATCATGATCTTCTAGAATCTCATCATCAAGGGTAAGTGTAACTTCCTTCATGGGTTATGCAACTCTGGGAGCTATAGGTTCCTCTTCATATACTTCTTCAAGCTAGTATTTCCTTGATCTTTTGAGTGATGCATCTTCATTAAAGGTTACATATATGTCGATCTCAATATGATGGTAACCTGGTATGTAAATTCTGAAGGCCTTAGAAACCTCACAGTATCGAACAAATATTCCCTTCTTTCATGAAGGATCCAACTTAGTTCTCTTTTCTTTTGGAATGTGTATTGTTGGATCATATATAATCCTATAACTTTGAACTTTAAACCAAAATCAGTCCAGTTAAATTGTAACAAAGCGTGTGTAATATCCGTCGTTGATGAAATTTTATGATTGATCGAACAATCCCCCTTTTTCCCAAGGTTGTGGAGTCGCCTAATTGTTAATATAGTCAAATCACTAAAGGTCGCTTCGGAGCTTCGCGCTTTAGGCGTTTCGATAGATCTTCACGATTAAAGTCCTGAAGCCCAAAAGTGTCTGTTATCCCCTTTTTCATAAACTTTTGAAGGACACAAGGCATAGTACACGTGTATAATTTGAGTCTTCCCTAGTTTGACATGTGGCATCCTTTTTCAACATTTTCCTATGAAGATTCATACGATTCTAAGTAACACGTGGCACCCCCTCATCTCAGCACATCATCTGGAATGATGTCATCTTCAACACGTCACCATAGGGGATGACCTTTCGAAAATATAACAAAGAGCTAACTCACAAAACCATGAAGCTTTAAAATGCCGAAATATTAAATCTTAATTAATTAAGTTAATCTTGGTCAAAGGATAGTTAACGACTTTGTGTTTCGGAGTTCATACGTTTACCCTTCATCACACCCTAAAACCTCTGAAGTCCGAGTTTCCAAAGCATTTAAAGTTAAACATGATTAATTAATGTTTTAAGAGGGATTATATCGTAATTAACCTTTCACGGATTTGCGATTTGGGAAATTTCAAATCTGTTTCAATCAAAACTCTCGAACACGAACCACTGATATTAATGGCATTTATCACAAATCAACGGTAATTATTTTTAGCATAGATTGCGGATCTCCAGCTAGACTTTCTCATTAAGGTAAATAAATTTGTCGTCAGTAGAGGTATACTCGAATTAATGCACCTAATGTGAATAAAATGCTTGATTTTGAATTTCATTTTCACCTTTCACAGAATAGTAAGTTTTATCCAACTGAGAAGCTCACACATTCCCCTGCAACAGGTAACCCCGTTCTAATTTTATTGATCGCATGGCACCACGGAAGATGGTTAAATCAACTGGTGAAAGTGCAAATATGAATGCATACGTTCTATCAAATACTACACCGCAAGCCATAGACACTGTGAAATATTGGAAACAGGTGCTCGAGATCCTGCAATACGAGCTTATCAATTGCCAAGACGATTCTGGCGATGAAGTGAGCGACACTCATGAAACTAAACTCAAGTATATAGCTCAGTCGAAGCTACACAAAACAGTTGTGCGGCCGAGTATCATACACATGATAGGTTGGGCCCTGGACAACGTCGGCATCCAAACCAGGAGCATTTACAACTCTCAAAAGTTTTTTGTTGGATCTTTCTGACCCAAACATATACAAGTAATGTATAAGCTATCCCCTGACTTCAAATATAATATCAATGTTGCATTCATGATGGATTTTGAGAAATGGGAGTGTATACAATATGACAAAAGCTATCCTGATTTAATCAAGGCATGGTGGGGGCACCCAGAGAAATTCAGAGCCGATGCTCATGGAATTTATGCCACAATGGCGTTGGATGTTCATATGATATTTGTAGCTATGATGCTCTGTAGGTTATTCGAGAAAAAGAGTCCTACCATTTCCCGATGGCATGGGTGTCAATTATGCATGAAGTGACTGAGGGTTACTCTTTCAACTGGGCCAAGATGTTGTCAGATAATCTGGCCAAAGAAATCACTGAATACCAACTCACTAAATCAAAGGGACAGTCTACCCCTTTCTACATGTTTTCATATATTATGGATTCCATATGCTTCATAACCCCTTTCCCACTAATGAATTGGAGTTGGACCCTAGCCAGAGCTGAACGTATACACTTTTACCATTCCAGACTATGGGAGGAAAAGGCCAAAGATTTCTTCTATGAAATATGCTATCATGTAATGGTGCATGTTCATATATCTTTATATGGTTGCCCACCCCCTCAGATTTCAGACAGAATCATGGGAAACCTGGGAAAAATAACATACCGGTTCATAGATGAAAAATTCTCCTACATCATGGTTTTCAGATTCTTAGTCCCTCCCCATGATCTCCCGAAGTTTTTACCAGACCGGCTAGTATGTTGAGAGGTGGCTTATCAAACAGTGACAGGGGGCATCAGCAAGGAGATGAAAGCATCCCAGAAAAAGGTATGGCCTAACTTCCCTATCCAAGTTGGAATATTTTCATTGTTAGACTTCGACCACTCCAAAGTGGAAGTTGCAGCTCTAGAGGATGTCACTTGGTTGACAACGAGTTTAAAAGGCATGACCCACAGAAGATCATGGAAAACTACCTGGCCTAATACAGCTTAAAGAGATATGTGCACGAGAATTCCCCACATGACGAAATATTCATAGGATCCAGGTCATATGAGGAAGTAATGAACAGAGTCCAAGATCTGTCACTAGATCAACATGTCGGTTTCTTCAGTTTTCAAAGGCATAGAAGAAATAGCTTGCCGAAAGTATTACAGGGAGAATGAGTAACACCTTCATCTACAAAGGAATTTGTACCTCTGGGTTTTGAAACAGGAAGCTCCGGTAGGCAGGACACTGAGGAAAACTTAAAGAGCACCGAAGTTTTAATGCATAAAGTGGAGGCTTCATTATCAAATCCACTAGGCACTCAAGAAAAATATCATCTTGAAGCCTTTCTAAAGCAAGGGCAAGATACGTCGCCTTCTACACCAGCCAAACTTGTTTCCCATACCGCTGAGCAACAACCATCTACGGAAATAGGTTCCCCTATTGATTCATTGACACCATTGCAGTCAAGTTTCAGGATTCCTAGTTCTGAAGTCATCTTTATAGATGATCTTACCCCAATTTTAGCCGAAGAAATGCCTCCTTTGGACTTCTTTTTCAGCAAGAAGAGGAGGGTCGTCGTTAAACGAGAAACGCATAAGAAAGATGGTGTAATAGCCAAAAGGAAAATAATGGTGTATGATGATCAGAACTGAGATGATACAGAATTCACCAAGGAAATGGCAAGTTCTTTAGGTGCCTTCACCATGGATAACCAATGTTCTGTAGAAAATATGGTCGAGAAGCTAAAACAGAGGAACCAGTTGGTAGAGAAACTTCAAAAGAAAATACAAAAAACTAAGTAGATTGTTCAGGACAAGATGAATCGAGACTTTGAACAAATCATAGCATATTATAAACATCAAATTCAACAGCTCCAAGCCAACTTTGATGAGCTCCAAAGGAATTCACACGCAAATCAAGGATTGATCACCCAGTATGTTGAACTAATAAAACAATTGCAAGCTAAGTTGGAGTTGACTGAAAGAACATCAATAGAGATATATGATTTCCAGGCTCAAGCAATAGAAATAAATGAAAATATGGAAAAATCCCAGTTGGATCTTCTTACAAAAGTAGAAGCCATCCAGAATTGTTACCAGGTAGTAGATCTTTCCCTGAAGAACATCTAAATCAAAGAAAGAGAAGCTCGCTCAGCTCGAGTTAAGTTTCAAGAGGTTGTATTACTAGTACCAAAATATGATGTCTCAAATGTTCCTTGACTGTCTCTTTCTGAGCAAACCAAAGGCGACATAATTTTAAAGGCTTGGGAAACAAATCTGGCCGAAAGCAAAAGACTGACCAGAGAGATAAACAAAGCTTGTCTAGAAGTGTTGTCTTCACTAGACAAAGGACTACTTGATTTTCAAGGAAGTTTTATCTCTGAAGCCTTGGGACAAATTGATATAGCAAAGAACCAATATAATTCCAGGACAAGCAAAGAAGAAGCTCTGACGGTCATCCAGAAAATGAACCAAATCGATCTTCTCCTAATAAATAAATGGATAGTAAACCCAAGCTTGCAGCTACAGGTCACATCTCAAGGATTGAAAAGGATACAATAAAATTTTCCTCGGGTAGAGAGGAAGTTATATACTTTATATACTTTTGAGGCGAATAAATCAACTGAACCTTTTGGGTTGGTGGTGAAGTTAGTGAGTAGATGCATCCAATGTGTCGAATATGGGAAAGAAATCACATCCGGAAACAAGTAAGAAAACATGCACATACTACTCCTATAGGTGAAGATCAGGCGCCAATTGTATCCAGGCTAAAGGATGAGGAGAATAAACGTCTTTTCCAGTAGATGAAGAGACAGAGGAGAACGCTAGTGGAACTCTTCAGTTTTTACATGTTGTAGCCTTATTCAAAAATATTTACTCTTTTTAATTATAAGAAGTCCAACCATTTTGAGTTGTGACAATTTTGTATAAATACATAGATTGAAGATCTATTGAAGGTTGCTTCTTGCCGATTKCAAAAGAGAAAACTCTCCTTATTGAGTATTAATACAAGTGCAGACARAGATTCCAAWTTTTTTTAATCTGGGTTATGTGTTTCTTTTGTTTTCCATATCTCAGCATTTCTTTATACATTCCTTGATAAATGTTTGATTTCAATTTAGTACAACAACTATTGTAATCATATTTCATCAGTAATTTGTTAAGTCAACAATTTTTACTCTACATTTACTGTGAGTAAATCAAGACCTGCGGGTTGTGTGGATTACTGTATTTATACTTTATTCAAGGTTACACTATCTATTTTCTTCTACTGCAACAAGGTGAGACTCTTCAGAAATTGATGCCTTACTTTGTTTCACAGTTTTTAATTTTTCTCTCACACCATTCGATATTACAATTTTGACTGAGACACGAAATACGGCCTCTATACTGTCAAATTGTTAATTTTATTAAAGGAATTTTTCTCATATAACTAAGGTAGAAAAAACACCTTTAAAAAACACTCTCTTTAAACTTTCTTGATGCCTGACATTACTCGTTGAGCCTTAAGTTTAATCTTAGGAACAACATGTACAAATACTGGACAACCAAATATTTTGAGATGGCTTACTTATGGATTCTTTCCGGTGAAAAATTCTTCAGGAGTTTTGAATCCAAGTGCACTATGGGTAATTTGTTTTGGACATAAATTGTTGTTCTTGTTTCTTCAGCCCATACGTGCACTGGAAGATCTTGATCGTGAATCATAGTCTTTACTGCTTCCATAATTGTTCTATTCTTTTTTTCTACTACACCATTTTTTTGAGGATTGTAGGGAGTGGTGAGCTCCCTCTTAATCCTGACATCTCTGCAAAAGCTTCCAAATTCATTTGAAGTGTACTCTCATCCATTATCTAACTTGAGTATCTTGATTTTTCTTTCGAGAGGTTTTCTATCAAGGCTTTGAATTCCTTGAACTTTCCAAATACTTCATCTTTTGATTTCAAGAAATAAACCAAAGTCTTACGAGAGTAATCATCAATAAAAGATACATAGTATACATACCCTTTTATAGAAGTTGATGGCATTGGACCGCATACATCTGAGTGGACAAGTTATAAGATTCCTTATGCTTTACTGTTGCTCTTTGGGAAAGGATTATTTATGGTCTTTCCTTGTGCACATCCCTTGTGTTGAGGAAAAGATATGAAATGATCTACTCAAGCATTTTCAGATCTTGCTTGGCTAAAGCAAGATAGACGGGAATATGACCCTAGATTTATAGCCATCAAAATTGGTATCCTAACTCACAAGTATTGTTTACAAGTGCTTAGGTTGTTTTTTATAAATAAAAGCTTGCTGAAAAATTCATTATTTATGTAATATTATGAACATATCATATGTTGAAACAAATATAGAGACAGAAGTAAAGACACCAAGTCAATAATCAGAACAGATGAGACATAAAGAAATTATTTATTTCATTCCAATTCATCAAAGAATCATTCTCTTTACGAAATTTCCTGAGGAAGTTTTGGACCAAATTGAAAATTAGACGTCCCCGATGAAACATACAAAAGGACTTTTGACAGAAAATCAAAAAACTGAACTTTAAAAGATGGATCAGCTTGCCACAGATTGTTGCCCACTCGACTCTGCACAATAGCCTTTGTCAGACATGAAATCTAATTCACAAATAGACAAGTCTACATAGACTATCAAAGATAGATCAACACCTCTGAAAAACAAGTGTCTGAATGATGTAATTCAGCTATGAATCTTGTTGTCTACAATAGGACCCTGTTATCATAAAAAAGAATTAGGCTTATAATGAATTAAGGAATGAATGAAAATTGAACTATCTCAACACAAACGCAAAGAGAAAACCTTAGTATGTTTCTCCTTCTATTCTCCCCTTGTTCCTCCCTTTCCTTTGGCCTTTAAGAAAATTAGAATTGGTTGAAGTAGTTGAACTACTTCATTAGTTAAGTTAACTAAAACTCAACCAAATTTTTAGTTAGGGGGGAAAATAATAAATCATAATAAGGGTTTTTAAATAAATAATAACTAGTAGGTGGGACCCCTTGTGACTCCCTTTAGCTTTTAATAATCATAACACAAGTATTTAATTAACAAAACATCCCTCCTTGTGACTCCCATCATCACATTCATATTTGACAATTTTATCTCAATGATTTTGAAATTATCTCCAAAATATATTACCCATATATCCAAAAATAATGTGCTATCCAAAATTTCAGAAGTCAACTGTTATCATCAATTTATAAATAAAAAACTTAAAATCCATATTTTCCACTCTAAGATGCAATATTTCCCTTGTTCCTGCTGTCACCTTTTGATCTCTCTGAATTTGCCTTGGGTTGTGTTGAGCCTTTAGGCCTAATCTCACTAATCACATGAGAGGAATCATCCCTCAAATGCATGTGGGAGGACACAGATTTATCAGAGCCATTGGAGGGTGAGGAAGGGGTAGCAGTGGCTTTTCCTTTGTCAAGGGCATAGTGGGCCTCGGTTTTCAACCTTTTACTCGCATAGGAAGACTAAACTGGTGAGTGGACAGTGGTAGCTTAGACAATTTGATTGATAGGCGGGGGAGTAGGTAAAGACAAGTTAGGTCAGCCACGATGTTGGGAGACTGTCGGGTGGAAAATCTCTTGTCATCCGTCATTTTCGGGAACTTCGGGATGTAGTGAGACATGAGGAGGCACGAGAATACCAAGGACCTATGGGGCTTGGAAGGGAGGCCTTTCAGACCTAGGTTGGACCACTCCTTGCCCAATCCAATTAAAAAACCCATCTTGAAATAGTTGGCCTAAGTCTTGCGAGTCTGCATCAAAGTGTATGGATAATATTGGCCTTCTTGGGCCTCTGTTCCAATTACATCTCCCTTAGTTACCTCTTCCATGGATACCTCTACTGAAAAAACTCATTCCTATATGCATAATTGATTAGTAAATGGTCTCTTTAACAACCATACATGACAACTCTTTTAAAAATATGAAATAAAATATGGCTCAGCAACATATCAGACTCATGCAATCCAATTCATACAAATTATTTAATAGTTGTCAATGAGCAGGGGGTGAACAAAGGTTCTGGGATATGCGAGGGGTTGTATTGAGCGAAAAATGTTAAAATGAGGGGGAAAGATCATGATTACTGCTCACACACAACACACAATCAACTGTAATGTAAACCAAATAATACATATCATTGTACTCCATCCATGCGATCTTAAATGGTCATAATACAGAGTTTCCCTTTACTGTAATTAAATTTTAGGAACAAGGAGTGGAAAATGAATATGGGAAGGCGAGGGGATTGCAATTAGTGAAAAGTGAAATAATGATAGGGGAAAAGAGTGGATAATGTTCATAAAATCAATTAACTAATCCATCAAACAATTATGTATCTAATGAAAACGATCCAACACCAACCAAACAATTATTGTGTGTTGATACTTGCTCACTATCCACATTTAAACTCCTTTAATTAACACACTGTCATCATACTCAAAACAATATGCCTTCCAAACAACCTATATAAGAATTATGTTTCCTCTCACTTCTTTCATTTAATATTTAAAAAAAAATCTAATGAACACACATTCATTTGTTTCAACTATGTTCAACATCAAAACCATCAACCATTGTCCATAAATATTTCCTCAAATAAAACACAGACACAAGCTCTTTTGGAAACATGCCTGATTCCATTCCTCTAATCAATTTAACAATTAAATTGTAATGAAACAATACTATTATAAAAATCATGCCCATCTTCGATGGTTCAATGATACGATGCACGATATCCATAAAACGTACACAGTGTACATCCAAGCCACAACTATCAACACTTTAAAATGCAATAATATCGATCAAGCAATTAAACACACAATAATAACGACCATCATTTACACTTATACCATGTTGTAAGAAACACACAGACCAACACATAACACAAGAAGCATTTATGTGACTTAATCAAACCATAAAATAATGTTGAATTAACAATCCAACTGTTACAACACAAGAGGCAGGGACTGTGTGCCCATTTCATTTCTCCAATCAACCAATTAACCATGTTGAGCTATAGATTCAATTGTCATAATAAAAGAATGTAGTGACTATATATCGATCATCATTTTTTATTATAACTTTCATTAACTCTATCAACAGATACAAACCCATAATCAAACCAATGTCGATGTCATTCCAGCAAATCATGACAGCCAACAAGATACCGACAGGATATAATTGGCCCAGTTAATCAAACTCGGGCCCTGAATAATCAAGGGTTTGTTCGATGGAACCAACACAACGAGACTGGAGTCAACCATACCAACAGCAAGTGAGAGCCCTTTCGAGACAACACGGTGGATGCACAGGCTACATAACCATTAGCTTGCAAGACAGAGTGACAGTTCACACCAGGTAAGAGAGACTATGAATCATAAGAGCAGAGGCTTATTATTGTCCAGTAATAACACCGAGAACACACAGGGCATAACCCTTGTGATTTTCCCCAAAAAAATGAATAACGTTGATATAAATGCAGAGCTCAGGTAATAACAACCAACCCTAAAGAAACCCTCTTGGGTAATAGCCACTATAACCAATTGTGCATATACCAATAATATAAAATGATCCCACGACCAGGTGGAGAACGATATGAAATGACCCAAGGTGGTTCAAAATCAAACATAGCAACCCCATAACACCAAATACGACTGGGTATGGTTACAAAACTGTGAGGAGACAGCCAACAATTCCAAAAGGAAGGAAACCCTCCAACAAAAACCCATAAAGACAACAAAGATCCTTCATGGCTTCCACCACACAGAATAATTAATGAAATCGTGACTTCAACCATCAAATTTCAAATTTTCATCGAATAACACACAGACAACTAATTCAGAGAGACACCATGGTTTTACACAGTTTCCATCCTTAAGAAAAGCACAGACCAATACATCACCGAGCCAATATATATTTCATAAACAGAGCGAGTTCATGGATGGCAAAAAAAACATACATGTAACCAAATAGCCTTAAAAATGCAATCTTGGTCGAGCGGTTCCTTCCTCGCCTGAATATCGAAGCTTAAACACAACGAACAACAATTGAACAATAGCCAAGATAGGGTGACGGCCAATGGGGAAAGTATAGAGTGACGTGCAGTAAATTCATGTCGCTTCCATCCTCTTCCTCATTCAATTATGTAGTACACGCCAACCAGCCATCAATTAATCCATTCAATTAACCCATGCATCGAAACTAACATCCATTGTTTGCCAAATTCATAACTCGATACCACATTAACCTTTGCCAAACATACCATAATGTATATCAAATATGCCTTCATATAACTCAATAACATCGTATATCCACTAACATTGCTAGTTAGGACTAGCATCAACCTTTTTAAATTTCAAATGCATATAGTGTAGCATAGTTTCCTTTCTTAGATTTTTTCATAGGTCTCTTTTCAATTTCTCTTATTTGTTGTTACTAACATGTAGGTGTAATGAGTAATGAATAAAGGTGCCAATAGCAAAGGTAATAATAGTTAACATAAGCCACCATGACATGAAATTGGAGCCTAGAGCAACAGAACCAACACATAACATGCATTATCCATCATCCATTTGTCGCAAATAGAACCAACATTTCACCATCAATCACGTAGAACCCTATAAGCATCATCGAACAACAACAACAAAAAATGTGTCACAAGACTGTCTCTGATCCACCAATCTACAAGGGGGTCCCACCTACTAGTATTATATATATCATTATCTTATAAATAATAGGATTTTAGCAATACTTTGCAGGCGAAATCCTCGTTGCGATTTTCATCGTCAACACCTTCCATACACCTTCATGATCAACCTTTAATTCTGGTAAACCTACAACTACCTTGATTACATATGGTAAGGTTTTGTATTTTATGTGATCGAGTCTTTTATGCCAAAGTTCAGAAGGACTTTCAGTAGAGTGAGTCAAGGCTACATCTAAGTGACCTTTTAACTTGTACAAACCACCTTCTTATGTTCCAATAGCAACTGCATCTTCTATGGTTTTTCCTTTAGGCCACATAAGAACTTCACCATCTATGAATGCAACCCTGAAACCTTTCTTGTCTAGGACTGAAATAGAAAGTAAGTTCTTTTTCTAACCTGGTACATAGAGTACATCCTTCATTCTCATCGGAGTTCCTGAATCAAGTTTGTAGGTGGATTCTCCCATTCCTTTGATAGGGTACTAATAATCATATCCAAGTGAAACTTTCTGTGAGAAGTCTTTTTCTGTAAGGCTAGAGAGAATTCATTTATGACCTGTCATGTGCTTACAGGCACCGCTATCTATGAGCCAAGTATCCTCTCCAGGTATCACAGATCCTGAGAGGGCGAAAAACAAAACATAATCTTCGATCTCTTCTTTAGTTAACTTCTTGGGTGGCTCATCATTTTCAAATGCATGGGCATGGTGTCTTTTGTTATTTCCCTTCATGTATTCTTCTCTTCTAACAGGATAGTTCTTAGCAATGTGTCCCATCTTATCACAATGATAACATTGATAGGAGGAGAAATATTTTCCCTTTCTTTGACCCTAATGATATTTCTAGAAACTCTGTGGAGGGTGAGATTATTTATGAAAGTGGGTCTCCTTTTAAAAATGAGACTTTTTCTTTCCTCCTTTAGCATGATTAGCTAGGGATTGATCTTCATCTCTTAATAGTATGGCTTCTCGGTTGGCCACTCTTGCTTCTTCTTGAACACATTCTTCCCATAAACTGTCAAATTGGAGTATCTCTTTTCTTGCACAAATAATTTGGATGAAGGCATCCCAAGGTCTTGTGAGACCATTAATAGTTGTCATTATGAGTTCATCTTCATCTAAGTTGTCTGCAATTGCCTCTAACTTTTCCTTGAATTGAGAAACCCTAGAGAAATAGTATTGAATTGTTTCTCCTTTCTGCATCTTTGTATTCTAGAGTTGGGTTCTCAAGTTCATCTTTTGGTTGATGTTATTTCCTTCATACATTCTGGTTAGGGCATCAAACATGTCTTTCATAGTATTATTAGAAGACACTTGAGGGATCAAGTGGTCTTTAATGGAGTCAGCAATTATTCTTTTGGCATTAATCATATCCTTCTTGTAATTCTCTTTGGGTGCATTTTCTTCGGCTTCCAGTATATTTTCTTTTATGAGTTTTGCAAGGTCAGTATCTTCAAGAATGAGTCCAATTTTGTACTTACAGGCACAAAAATTTTCCACACCTTCTAGCTTGTCAACAAGTTTGGTGCTTGCATACATCTTGACCTAGAGCTAGGAAAATGACCAGAAAATGAAAATGCTCAAAAATTGAAACTAAGCTTACCATGAGATGCACTGGGCTGAGGTGAGTTTGTTGGCACTGATTGTTTCAGAAAATTCCAAGTTTTACCACTTGAAACTTGACCTGTGCAATTATGGACTGGTACTTCTGGTATTGGTTATGGTTTTCTGGTTTTTTGGTACTAGTCAAAACTAGGGTTTGAATTTCCAGAGAATCCGACCACTGAAAAAGTTTTCTCAAGTTGCAAAAAGATGCGTTGGGGTAGGGTGCACTTCCCTAGATAGTTTTTGGTCATAAATTCCTCTTCAGTAAAAATCCCTAATTTTCTTGTATAACAATAATGACGTTTTTAGATACCCAGTGAAAGATGCTCTATTCAGTCAAGCTCTTATACCATGTTAATTTTTTACTGTTGTTATTAGGTTATTTCCAAATTACATGAGCATTCAATGCATTTGCAAAACAATGGTATAAAGAGGATCACTGAAAGAAATACAATCACAAGGCATGCAACATTTTATCCCGGGAAACCCTCATGGGGGAGAAAACCCAGCAAAAACTTCCTCAATAATAGATTGCCAATACAATGCCAAGACTAAGACTAAACACCAAGAATAATCCAAGATTGAGCATGCGCCTCTCTTCTCCTCCCTCCTGCAGCTGCAACTGCCTTCAAGATATGCACACTAGATGAGTGAGTGTGAGTGTGTATAAGTGAGGCACCATCCTCACATATAAATACTAGTTGAGAAGGCATTAGGTTTATGTCTCTTCACTTGGTAGGGTCGACTTCTAGAAGTGGTTAAAACCACTTTATAAACACTAGGGGACGAATTTACAAATACCACCATATAAATATGGTTTGACCAATCCATAAAAGGGGATTTGATCTTATACAAGACTCGACATGATCAATCCACAAAAGGGGATTTGATCTATAAGATAATAACTCAAATATAATTAGAATATTCTTCGAAGTTACAATATTTCAACATACCATAACAATCTAAACTAATAAAGGAGAAACCAAGATGTTACCTAGATTGAGGGGCCCTTCCCGACCTAGAAAATGCTCCTGGAGAATTTAACTCAAAGAAAAATGATCAACGCACATAATTACACATGGAATTGCAGTAAGAATTCATTCTTCATTTATTAAAAATCATGTTTCCTCTCTCTGATAATACAACACCAATGTTTCTATATGAATGATTGATTATATCTATATTTCTCCCCTGTGCTACGTTATTATCCGCCATTATTTATACAAATTGGCGGGAGTAACAAATCAAACCATCGTTAGAAGTGGTCGTTTTAGGAGAAACCATATGAAACAAATATTTGATTTATTTAGGAGGCATTGACTCATATAATAGTTTGATTAACCTATTACACATATTTTGAAAATCATACCAAATCTTCTCTATTATGATATGGCAGTCCATGTGGCACACCTTGACCAAAGGCTGGCGATTGAGAGGAACAACCTGGGTACGAACTAAATATGGGCGAATTTATGCTTTTTGGGCAGATTGGCATTGAAGAACTGATCAAAACTCTTAAACCGTGTTTTTGTTTGGAAAACGGCTCGCTTTAGACTTAATTTGCTATGTTGTGAACAAAATCCATGTCCTAGATTTTTTAGATTCGATTTCATATGCACAAAAATCTAGGCAGAAGTTGATTGTCTAGAACTTTTGCTAATTTCAGGTTGAACTGTTGTTTCTGAGCTGGAGGTCCACACGTGTGACCTAGGAAAGTTTTGACTCACAAGTTAGCATGTCAACACTGCTACGAAGAAAACCCATGTCTTGGTTTTACTTATAGAAATGCACGAGTATGCTGAAAAATGATGTCAGGTATTGGAACTGCAGTGATGGTACGAGAATGTAGAAAAACTGTCGTCAGTAAAACCATGATATAATCATCTTTAATCACTAAAAATAAAGAAAAGTGATGTATTAATCCACTATATGTAGAATTATAAATAATGACGATTAATGAGGGTTTATGGTGTGTATTGATAACGAAATGTGGGAAATGGTTTAAGAATAATGTCTTTATTGGGCGGAGAAATATGACAAAAGCAGAGCCCAACACTCATAAGGCTACATAAGTATCTCCAAAATTTTACAAGTAGTGAGAATCCCACTAGTGTTTGACATGATGAAGGGACTTTAAGAACATGGAGGCAATCTTCTCATGGTTGGAAAAATTATGAATAGACAAATAACCTTGTATCTCGTCTAACCATCTCTCTAAAGCATCTGTGTCTATTTTCCTTTAAAACAAAGGGATATCAAAATTAGCTTGTATCGTGAAGGGTGGTATTCCTCTAAAAGGACTATTGGACAAGGATACATACAATGTCATTAGTGGGAATTGTTAAAGGATTTGGGCAAAATGATCCATCATCTTGTTGCTTGTCGCTCAAGCATTTTCTAGAGAAACAACTGGATACAATCCCTTGCTTCATAATCTTTCTTCTCATCCACCATGTCACAGTTGGGGTCAACAAAGAATTTTTTTTTAAGGCTCAGTTAGCTTGAGGCCCAAGTCCCTGTACCTTAACCTCTGAAATAAATAAAGTTCGTTCATTGAATATCCAACCTAAGAAGCACAAAAGGTTGAAATCTATAAATGACAAAGAATATATAAATAATGAATAAGATAAATAGAAGGATTGATGATACAATGTCATGTGATGGTATACCTATACACATTGACTAGTTACGATGGTTGAACGGTCACGCCCCTCGGCTAGGTCATATCCCTTAATTAGGTTATGTATTTTAACTTAATTATTATTGATTATTATTGTTATATTATTATTATTATTATTATTATTATTATTTATTTATTTATTTATATATTTTATGTGCATTACATTGTCTATCCTTTCAAAGATGATTTGCCTCCAAACCATTTTATAGAAAAGGCCACATCTTCATTCTAGCCTATAATGTATTGTCATAAATCTTCATTATTGAGGTGGAAGACAACAAATAATATGTTATTTGTAGTCTCTATCAAAACTGTCGAATTGTGAAAGGGTTTGGCCACGCTAATTTGATCATTTGTGGGACAATGCACCGATAGGGTTCCCAAGATGAAATTTTATTTTGATACCCAATCGTACTAGCATTAATATTATTTAGAATATAGGTCAATCACTTTTGTTCAAGGTGATGCTAATACACATATTAGTTAAATCATCGACTCTTGTGATTAGGATGTCGATAAGGTGTCCTTGCAACATGATCTTTTCTTATCATACCTGTAGTGTTTTCTTGTTTTACTTTTGTTATTTGTCCTCTTTGAACACTTGGGTCACTCTATTGATCATAAAACATTTATTAGTAGAGGCACTTAGATTTTCAATCATTTGTACTTTGACATCTGAAAAAGTCCCTACTTCAACTGGATTTGCATATTTATGATTTTGATGTTGACTAGATCTGCATTGGTTCCTTCCTCCATGACTTGGATTTTCACACCTAACAACTATTTTACTTCAATTGAACCGGTCATTGTTTTTTTACAGATCAATTCTCCCTTATTGATATGTTGCTCTAGCTTCACCTGTAGTGACTTCTTATCATTTTTTAAATTCTTAATTTGTGTAAGTAAGTTTTGATTATGATCCCTTAAGTATGAAAGTTCTTCATCACTCTTTGGCTGACCAACTTTATTTTTGAGGTCTTGATTCTTTGGTTTCTCATCTTTTAATATTTTGATTTGTTCAAGCAACCTCTAATTAAAGTTCCTTAGTCGAGAATTTTCATCATCTTTTTTTCATAAGTTCTTGTTGAAACTTTCCTTATGTTCATGCATCTTCTATCATGAATTTTGATCATTTTGAAGGATCTTATCCGCTACATATTTTATATCATTTGTTGAAGAAACTTATATGCATTCCTTCAGTATAAAGTCCTTCAATGCTATCTTCTTTTTATTGTGGAAAAATGTGAAATATTTCTTTTCCAATTTAAGATGAAAATGCCCACTTTTATGCATGCCTTCACTGTAAAGACCTTTAATGTTATCTTTTTTTTCCTTATAGAAAAATGTGAAATATTTATTTTCCAAATTTAAGGTGAAAATGCTTCCAAACGTGACCAACCTAAAATGGTGTCGATGTTTTCGCATATAAACTAAAATTTGAAGTCAAATTTGGTCACATAACTATCAATCAACCATTGTAATTTTTTTGCTTCATATCATTTTTAATCAAACCATGACATTTCTATTATATTTGATTTAGGAATTTGTAATTGGTTAACTAACTTGAAATTAATGTAATTGTTGGTTTCCTTTATAGTAAGAGCTATGATAATGGATTTACCTTCAAAAACACCTTTTACTTTTAATAGTGAGTGTATAAAATAAGAAAATCCCATCAATATCATTAAATTGTTATTAAACCTTTCTCTTGGAGTTGGATACTTTTTACTCAACTTATTCCACTTCAGCTTTCTTCTAACCTTTCTCTTGGAGTTGGATACTTTTTACTCAACTTATTCCACTTCAGCTTTATTCTTAAGTTGGAAACATTTTATTTATACCGTTTTATACTCATTCAACCAGCAATCATTATATATGACATAGTCTAAAGGTTTTATGTTTTCATATTTTCCTGAACATCTTTTCCAATGAATTTAATCTAAAAACCAATCAAAAATTAAAAAAGAAAAATAGTTAGAATAACATATTTCAGTGGTTCAACATACATATTCTATTTATGATAATAAATAGATATTTTATTTATGATAATAAATAGATTTGGGCAAATTCTTCCTGCCTAAATAGATGGACAACTCCCGAGGAATCTACTTTATTATCATTGCAAGGGAAGATATTCATATTTTTAGTTCGAGGTGACAATGAAGCAGCCCCGTCCAAACCCTATCCATTGGGCGAGGGCAGCTCTGGACAGGTCACGACACCATGGTTTGTATAGAGGCAACAAAGCCTTGATTAGTTTGATAGTGACATGTAGTAGCATTGTTGGAAGATAGTGAATTGTCTCTTAAATATTTGAAGACTCAATGTAATCATGAGTATGGTGGCTCCTGTTTTTATCTTCATCTAGTGTTTGAAATTTTTCGTGATAATTCGCTTTCGTAATTCTTTCTCGATTTCTAATCTTCTTCCGAGGGTATTTTTTCTTATAAGTGATTTTTTTTCTATATTTTTTCAATTGGCAATTAAGGGGTCTTCGTTTAGGAGAAATTTTAAATGGCCAAGCATTGATTGTGGTCAAGAATATGGTAATTCATAGCAACTTTGAAATTTGAGTGTAGTCAAACGCTCTAACAAACAAGGTTTGAAAAATGTGTGTAAGTAGTGGAATGAGTAGTTGCATGAAACTTGATTTGTAAATTTAGTGAATGAATTTTGCTCATTTCAACTTTGTGGGGGATATGCACCAAACAATTTTATGGTAGATTGCCTTGATATTACTATTTTAGATTATATTTGAGAATTAAATGAGATAATACATAATATTGTATAAAGAGAACAACATATATTGAAAACCAAATTCAATGACTCGATGAATTGTGATTTTTTTTGTAAATATTCAATTGCTAGAATAGTAGTCACTATCTCTAAGAAATATGCCCTCAAGGATTATTCAAAAAAATCATAACAAGTTGTTGAAACTACATTTAATCATAATGCCAAAAAACCTAACCCTAGGCACTAAGGTAGCAAAACAAATGTGGGTCTTGATGAGCCTAGTTGGAACCTCAACTTGTCGAAGCCATAACTTTCATGTATACAAACACCATTTTGGGCACCCTTTGGATTGTTAGAAGGTTTATGTTGGTCTCTACAAGATTGGAAATATGACCACTCTAAAAGAATCTCGACTAATTAAATTGTCAAAAATGTAAGGAAAGGTCACAAAAAATGCATCAGAAGTTTAGGACCTGCAAGGTTGGCACAATCAAGATTCTTTATGAGACGGTGGAAGAATTGAACAACCACCTAGTTCAAGATGTGAAATGCATCTGTATTTGAAACCTTGCAATCAAATTCTATGTCCATTGTTATTACATTGATTTATGCATCAATTAAATAATGACGATAAACCATTGGCCATGATTGATATTAGTTGCCAAATGTGCATAGTATGGAAAATTTTAGAATCTCATGTAAGTATCTTCATCACTCGATACTAATTTCCTTCAAATGCAACCCAAAATGTCTCATAACATAACTAGCTTTAATATAATCATGTGTACAATGGGATTCTACATATCCACCAACGAGATCGTCTAGTATGTGCAATTAAGTATACACATTAAATTTAATCAAATTGGATAAATATATCAAATTTGATTAAATTTAATGTGTATACTTAATTGCACATACTAGACGATCTCGTTGGTGGATAT
>JASDQU010213328.1:15092-27420 GCA_032191745.1 Picea mariana
GTAGGTACAGTAGCCAGTGACAGGGCAGACAGCTGTACCAATGAGAAATTGACACGTGGCATCAAAATTCGGTGAGTGAGAAGGTTCCACATGGCATCCATTCGTTGGTTGATGTGTTGCAAAAATTTTGAACTTCACAAGATTTGATCGTGCGACCTCCCTTCGAGCCAAAGGACTTGGTAGGGCCAGGCTAGCCAGCCCACCCTGGCATTAGGTATTAACCTATATCAATGTGACTTGTATTTATGTTGGCATGGTGGTTTGAATGGGTGGATTAAGGGTTGGGGATAGCCCCATCCCTCAATGAAATTATATCACCGGACCATATTCCATATGACCTTACCTCCATTATTGACGTGTGCTCATACCTCTGCCCTCAATTTCAATACCTCTACCATATGACTCGGGCTCATCATAGCTGGCGTGTGGTGGTTAAGGGGTTAGCCCTGGTCGATCGGGCTAGCCCATCGACAAGGGGCTTAACCCTAGGCTAAACCATTGTGGGGATTAAACCATAATAGTGTGTGGAGGTTCGACACATGGCCATATGGCCTGCACATAAAACTAGGAGCCAAATAGTCGGGGGCCAGCGCACCTAGTATTTGCGCCTGACCACATGGGGAGTGCCAATATGACCATGTGAAAGTGGAAAAAAGGGGTTGCACCCTATTTATTTGCTCTATAGTGGGTTTTTACTATATAATAGTGATTTTATTGGTATTATTCAATAGTTTTTAGAAATTTTGGTCATTTTGGGGGGATATTGGGCACTTTTTTAGGCCAGATCTTGGGGGGGAATTGGGAGATGGTTACCAACTTTAGATCTATATAAACCAGGGCTTCTTGAATCCAAGGAGGAGGTTCAGAATAGGTTTATGCTGAATATTTTCCAAGACAAAGCCATTTTTATGCAGAGAATCTATTAAGGAGCACACCTTTGCGGACCATTTCTAGGAGCTTCGATCATCTGTTTTCAATGTCATTAGCTTTGTCGAGTTCTAGATATCTGGTAAAATAGTACCAGATCAGTTTGTAACCTCTTTGGCACTGTTGGGTTGTACTTTTAAATCTTTTAATAGAAATAAGAAAGCCTCACCCACTTAGATAAAGACCTGGAAATGTAGGCGAGATTGTCGAACTCTGTTATCACATTGTTGTTTATGGTTTGTTGTTCTTCTTGCTTTATTTCATATCTGTATATATATATATATGGTTGTCATGTTTCATTCCTAATTCTTCCCCTTTCATTGAGCTTCCTAAAAGGTTAATTAACACATGCTAAATAACTCAACCATTGTCGTTTAAAAGATCTTTTCAGATCAAGTGGTATCAAAGCTAGTTGACGTTTGGATTTGAGTTTGCATGTTAACCAAGGAAAAGCTATATCGTGGTGAAGGAGAGATTTTTGAAGAGAATCAATTGATTGGATTGAGAAAGAGAACTTCTCAAAATGAGAAGATGGCATCGGAAGAAGGACTTTCTCAAAATGAGAAAGAATTTCAAAAAAATTCTTTGCCATGTCAGAGATGATGAAGGTTTTGTATGAGGATTACTTGGAATGAAAGAGACCAAATATGGGTGAATATTCAAAGGGAAAAAGTGAAGAAGGAGATTATCCTCCTCAAATTCCTCCTTCACCTCCATATTCACCTCCTTCTTCTCCGTCCTCTTCAATTTCAAGTTCTAAATCCACTACAAACAAACATGTCCATAAGCATAAGAATGAAATGCCTTTATTAAAACTTGATGTTCAATTCGAATTACCCATGTATGATGGTGAAGTTAATGCAGAGAGACTTAACAATTGGGTTAGACAGATGGAGGTTTATTGCAGTGTGCAACAAATCAAAGATGAGGCCACTCAAATCAAGTTGGCATCGCTTAGACTTGCATGCACAACACTCATCTGGTGGAAAATCAACTTACAAAATGGCACACAACAAGTGGGTAATGTATTTCCATCATAGGAAGTTTTTATTTCTGCATTTAGAAAAAATTCTACCATTTGGGTTATAAAGATAAATATTTAATTGAATGGAAAGCTCTTAAACTAAGAAAAGGACAAACAGTGCAATATTACACATATGGCTTCCATAAAATGGCATTGATGTGAGATATTCCTTTACATACCCAAGAAATTCTTATGAAGTATATAGAAGGTTTACCTGCACATATTTGAAATACTGTATTCATTTTTGGACCTACTAATCTTGACGAGGTTTCTATTCAAGTGACATACATTGAAGCAAGGGAAACAGGGGTTGCTGTATTAGGGAAATCATCTTCAAGGAAAGAGGACAAAAGGAAATGGAATGGAAAGAAAGAAAATTCAGTGGCAAGAAAGGAAAAGAAGCCCTCTTGCAAGCATTGAATGAAAGAGAGGCATGATGAGGACTGTTGTTGGAAATTGCATCCCGAGAAGAGACCGAAGTGGTTCAAGAAAATGAAAAGGAAGAAAACAATTGCAGCAACAACACGACCAATAGACTTGGGATTGGATTCAGGTGATGAATCTAAAGTCTTAATCATTGGTATGATAGGTAAAATTGGTGAAGGATTTTATTGTAGAAGTAAATTGTTTCACATAAGGGTCATCATGAGGCACACTAAGTTCGACATGTTGATAGATAGTGGATCTCAATATAGCTTGATTTCTAAGGAAGTGGTTAACAAATTGGGATTAAAAACACAGATGCATCATAAGCCTTACACACTTAAATGGATAAGCAACAATCATCAATTGCACATAACAAAACAATGCACATTAAAGTTTGCAATTTCATCTAAGTTTGTGGACGAGGTAACATGTGATGTGGTGCCACTAAGTGAATGTGGAATGGTATTAGGTAGTCCTTACTTGTATGATCGCAAAGCAATCTTCTACAGGGAAAAGAATCAATATCATTTAACCAAAGAAGGTCAAGAATATGTTGTTCATGCTCATCATTTAAAGGAAAATAAATCTCTTCAAACTATGGAACAATTAAGAAAGGAGGCTCAACCAAGAAATACACCTATAATTGTTTCAAATCAAGTAATCGATCTTAAGCAAGAGAAAGAGATGATTGTAGAATGGAAAATCAATCACAGTTTTCTTCAAGATAAGATAATGTTGTGCAAGTATTACAAACATATCATCTCATTTGCAGTCATATTTTTTATGCCATCTTTAGTAATGTTGACTACATGGATGATAATGGCTTCAGTAAGATGTGATAGGGTACAAATGGATAACAATATGTTGTCAGTTATCATGATTGTTTTACAATTGATATTGATGAGACAGGTGCACAGGATAGAGTTTAAAGATAGGGAACAAGTCGGGTGGCCTATCCTAAGCTTAAAGACTAGTCAGTAACCGTTTTGGGACCAAAATGTCTTTAGTGGGGAGGTGTGATCTAGAATTGGATCCAAGAGCTTGATGGGGCTCAGAAAGGCCTAAAAATCATAGTTCTCATAATGGCTTCAAAACATATGTGTACGTAGACCTCGACATTATGAACCCAACTCAACTTGAATGGGCTCAAACGGACATCGTATACTCTAGATATTGTGATTTGTTCATTTGGCCAAATAGGTAAAAAAAATGTTGATTGTGCAGTTCGTATAGTGCCATGTGGCATATGACTTTATAGGCCGTACAGACATAAAAATGGTGTGGCAGGCTACGTGGCACTAATGTGGTAGAGTACATGGCACTAATGTGGATAAAGGTTGACTGGGAAGTTGATGTGACAGGAGGACCTATGAGGGAGTGACATGTGTCACCACTACAAGGTTGACACACGGCATATCCACATTGATGATGTGACAAGTACGACACATGGTAGGTATAGTAGCTGGTGGCATGGCAGGCAATTAGACCAATGAGCACTTGACACATGGCATCGAAATTAGGTGAATGAAAAGGTGCCACGTGGCCTAGACATGGTTTTCCATGTGGCACCCATTCATTGGTTGATGTGTTGCAAAAATTTTGGACTCAACAAGATTTGATCGCGTGACCTCATTCCAAGCCAAAGGACTTGGTAGGTCCATGCTACACAACCCGCCCTCACATTAAGTCTTAACCTATATCGGCACAACTTGTATTTATGTTGGCATGGTGGTTTGAATGGGTTGAGTAAGGATTGGGGCTAGACCCAACCCTCAATGCAATTATATCACCGGATCACCATATTCCATATGACCTTACCTCTGTTGTTTGCACGCACTCATACCTCCACCCTCGGTTCCGATACCTCTACCATATGACTCGAGCTCATTATAGCTGGTGCGCGGTTGTTAAGGGGTTAGCCTTGGTCATTCGGGCTAGCCACCAACCAAGGGCTTAACTATCGACTAAACCGTCGGGGAGCTTAAACTATAATAATGCGTGGAGGTTTGACACATGACCATATGACCTTCACATAAAACTAGGAGCCAAACAGTCGGGGGTCAGCGTGCCCAGTATTAGTGCCTGGCCACATGGTGAGCACCAATACGACCAGGGGCAAGCGGAAAAAGGGTTTGTGCCCTATTTATTTGCTAAATTGTGGGTTTTTACTATATAATAGTGATTATATTAGTATTATTCAATAGTTTTACATATTTTGGTCATTTTTTGGTGATATTGGGCCCTTTTTGAGGCCAGATCTTGGGGGGAAGTTGGGAGATGGTTACCAACTTTAGATATATATAAACTAGGGCTTCTTGAAGCCAAGGAGGAGGTTCAGAATAGGTTTATGCTGAATATTTTCCAAGCCAAAGCCATTTTTATGCAAAGAAGCTATTGATGAGCGCACCTTTGCAAGCCATTTCTGGGAGCTCTGGTCATCCATTTTCAGTGGCATCAGTTTTTTTGGGTTCTAGAGATCTGGTAGAACAAGACCATATTAGTTTGTAACCATTTTTTCAATTCTATGATGTACGTTTAAATCTTCGAACATAAATAAGAATACCTCACCCATTGAGACAAAGGCCTGGAGACGTAGGGAGGATTGTCGAACTCCGTTATCACAATGGTGTTTATGGTTTGTTGTTCTTATTTCTTTATTTTAGATATGTATATGTATATATGGATTTCATGTTTCATTCCTAATTCTTCCTCTTTCATTGAGCTTCCTCAATGGTTAATTAACACATGCTAAATAACTCAACCATTGTCATTTAAAAGATCTTTTCGGATCAAGTGGTATCAGAGATAGTTGACGTTTGTATTTGAGTTTGCATGTTAACCAAGGAAAAGATACATCATGGTGAACGCGAGCTTGTCGAAGAATCCATTGATTGGATTGAGAAAGATAACTTCTCAAAGCGAGAATATGGCATCGGAAGAGGGACTTTCTCAAGATGAGAAAGAGTTTCGAAAAAATTTCTTCATCATGTCAGAGATGATGAAGGTTTTGTATGAGGATTACTTGGAATGGAAAAGACTGAATCTAGGTAAATATTCAAAGGGAAAAATTGAAGAAGGAGAGGATCCTCCTCAAATTCCTTCATCACCTCCATCTTCACCTCCTTTTTCTCCTTTCTCTTCAAGTTCAAGTTCTAAATCCACTGCAAAGAAACATGTCCATAAACATAGGAATGAAATGCCTTTATTAAAACGTGATGTTAAATTTGAATTACCCATGTATAATGGTGAAGTTAATGCAGAGAGACTTGAAAATTGGGTCAAACAGATGAAGGTTTATTGCAATGTGCAACAAATCAAAGATGAGGCCACTCAAATCAAGTTGGCATCGCTTAGACTTGTAGGCACAACAATCATCTGGTGGCAAAGAAAGTTGCAAAATGGCATGCAACAAGTGGGTAATGTATTTCCATTATGGCAAGTTTTTATTTCTTCACTTAGAAATAAATTGTATCCTTTTGGTTATAAAGAGAAAGATTTAATTGAATGGAAAGCTCTTAAACTAAGAAAAGGACAAATAGTGCAAGATTACACAGATGGATTTCATAAAATGGAATTGATGTTAGATATTCCTTTACATACCCAAGAAACTCTTATGAAGTATATAGGAGGTTTACCTGCAAATATTCAAAATATTGTATTCATGTTTGGACCTACTAATCTTGATGAGGTTTATGTTCAAGCGACATACATTGAAGCAGGGAAAAAAAGGGTTGATGTATCAGGGGAATCGTCTTCAAGGAAATAGGACAAAAGGAAATTGAATGGAAAGAAGGAAAATTCAGTGGCAAGAAAGGAAGATAAGCCCTCTTTCAAGCATTGAAAGAAAGAGGGGCATGATGAGGACCGTTGTTGGCAATTGCAGCCTGAGAAGAGACCGAAGTGGTTCAAGGAAAAGAAAGGAAGGTAAATAGTTGCAACAACAATACAAAAAAAAAACTTGGGATCAAATTTAGTTCATGAATCTAAAGTCTCATTGGTTGATATGACAGGTAAAATTGGTGAAGGATTTTATTGTAGAAGTAAATTGTTTCACGTAAAGGTCATCATGAGGCACACTAATATCGACACATTGATCGATAGTGGATCTCAATCTAACTTGATTTCTGAGGAAGTGGTTAACAAATTGAGATTAAAAACACAGATGAATTTCATAAGCCTTACACACTTAAATGGATAAGCAACAATCATCAATTGCACATAACAAATCAATGCACATTAAATTTTCAATTTCATCTAAGTTTGTGGACAAGGTAACATGTGATGTGGTTCCACTAAGTGAATGTGGAATAGTCTTAGCCAGTCCTTACTTCTATGATCACAAAGGAATCTTCTATAGGGAAAAGAATCAATATCATTTAACCAAAGCATGTCAAGAATATGTTGTTCATGCTCATCATTTAGAGGTAGATAAATATCTTCAAACTATGGAACAATTAATAAAGGAAACTCAAGCAAGAAACACACCTATAATTGTTTCAAATCAGGTAATCAATCATAAGAAAGAACATGACATGATTTTAGAATGGAAAATCAATCACAGTTTTCTTCAAGAAAAGATAATGTCGTGCAAGTATTACAAACATATCATCTCATTCGCAGACATATTTTTGAAGCTATCATTAGTAATGTTGTCTACATGGATGATAGTGGCTTCAGTAAGATGTGACAAATTACAAATGGCTAACAATATGATGTCAGTTATCATGATTGTTTTACAGTTGATCTTGATGAGACAGGTGCACATGATAGAGTTTAAAGATAGGGAACAAGTTAGGTTGCCTATCCAAAGCTGGATGACTGGTCAGTAACATTTTGTGGACCAAAAAGTCTTTAGTGGGGAGGTGTGATCTAGAATTGGATCCAAGAGCTTGATGGGGCTCAAAAAGGCCTAAAAATCATAATTATTAGAATGGATTCAAATGGACATGTGTGTAGGCCTCGACGTTACGAACCCAATGCAACTTGAACGGGTTCAAACAGACATTGTATGCTCCAGATATCATGATTTGTTCATTTGGCCAAACAGGAAAAAAAAAGATGTTGACTGTGTAGTCTGTATAGTGCCATGTGGCAGCTGACTGTACAATCNGAGATGGAACAGTATGTGGCGTTGACTTGGGCATAGGCTGACTGGGTAGTTGATGTGACAAGTTGACCTATCAAGGAGTCACACGTGTCACCACTGCAAGGGTGATACATGGCACATTTGTATTGATGATGTGGCAAGTACAATAGTCGATGATAGGTCAGACAACTGGACCAATGAGCACTTGACAAGTGGAATCAAAATTAGGAGAATGAGAAGGTTCCACATGGCACCCATTAGTTGGTTGATGTGTTGAAAAAATTTTGGACTCCACAAAATTTGATCACGCGACCTCCCATCGAGCCAAAGGAATTGGCGAGGTAGAGCTAGCCAACCCACCCTCACATTAGGTCTTAACCTATATCAGTGTGGCTTGTATTTATGTTGGAATGGTGGTTCGAATGGGTGGAGTAAGTGTTGGGGCTATCCCTAGCCCTCAACGCAATTATATCACTGGACCATATTCCATATGACCTTACCTTCGTTGTTGGCATGTGCTCATACCTCCGCCCTCGGTTCTGATGCCTCTACCATATGACTCTTGCTCATCACAACTAGCGCGTGGTGGTTAAGGGGTTAGCCCCGATCGGCTGGGATAGCCTGCCGACCAGGGGCTTAACCCTGGGATAAACCATCGGGGCACTTAAACCATAATAGTGCATGGAGGTTTGACACACGACCATATGGCCTTCACATAAAACTAGGATCCAAACATTTGGGGGCCAACACGCCCAGTATTAGCGCTTGGCCACATGGTGAGCACGCATATGAATAATTTACTCACTACTTTAGAGTCTTTGGCATTTACTTTACAAATACATGGTGGCCACATGGTGAGCACCATTTTGATTTCTCTCCTGATTTGGCATTTAATTCAATAGAAAGTATTGAGTTTGATGATATTGTTGGAGCTTTGTTGTCTAAGGAAACAAGGAAGAAATCCAATCTAGAAACCTCTACATCTGAGGCAGTGATGGTCAGAGGCAGACCTAAAGAAAGAGGACATGGTCAAAGGGATTTCTCTTGGTCAAATTCGAAGGGAAAGAAGAAAAAACTTAAGTGTTGGTTTTGTGGAAAATATGGACACCTAAAGAAGGATTGTTGGAAGAGACAACAAGCCTCCAAAGAAGACCCTCCAAAAGAGACGAAGGAAGTAAATGCAACTAAAACAGGTTCAACAACAGGTTCATTTATGACTGATGAAGTTTTATCAATTAGTATTGGTTCATGTCATGATCAAAATTAGTTATTAGATTATGGTGCTTCAAACCACATGTTCTCTTCATAGACATTGGTTTATTTCTTACTAGTCTATAGATGATGGAATTGTTTACATGGGAAATGATATCTCATGTAAAGTTGTGGGAATTGGTAGCATTCAAATTAAGATGTTTGATGGAATTGTTAAAATACTAACTGATGTGAGACATGTACCTGAGCTTAGGAAGAACCTAATTTCTTTGGGAGTCTTAGACATTGGAGGATATAAGAGTATTTTTTAAGGTGGAGTTATGAAGGTCTACAAAGGAATCCTACTAGTTATGAAAGCGAAGAAGGTTGGTAACCTGTTTCTTTTAGAAGGAAGAACTGGGTCAGCTCATGCAACAACAGTATCTGAAAACGACAGTGATTCTGTTTGACTGTGGCATCAATGGTTGGGTCATATGAGTGAACAAGTATTGAAGGTATTATCTGATTGCAAGTTACTTCCTTGTCTAAAGTCTTTAAAGTTAGATTTCTGCAAGCATTGTATTTATGGAAAACAAAATAGGAAGAGATTTAAAACCGGAAGACATATCAGTGAATGAATCCTTGATTATATCCATTCTAATGTTTGGGGACCATCCCCTACTATTTCATATGAAGGATCATCATATTTTGTACCTTTTATAGATGATTTCTCTAGAAAGGTTTGGGTCTATATCTTGAAAAGTAAGGCTGATGTATTTACATTTTTCAAGCAATATAGAGTTTTAGTGGAAAAGAGCACTGGTAGATCCATTAAATTTTTAAGAACTAATAATGGTTGTGAATTTACGTCAATGGAATTTGAGAAATATTACAAGGAGTTTGGTATTGATAGGCATAAAACCACTGTCTATACTCCTCAATAGAATGGAGTTGTCAAATGCATGAACATAACTCTTCTAGAAGGAGAAAAGAGTATGCTAAGTAACACCAACTTGCAGCAGAAACTGTGGGTAGAAGAAGTAACTACATCTTGTTACCTGGTGAATCGATCACCATCAACAGTAATAGAATGCCAGATTCCTGAAGAGGTATGGAAAGGTCACCCTTGTAATTATTCTAATCTTAAAGTTTTTGGTTGTGAAGCCTATGCTTTAATTCTGAAACATTAGCATTCTAAATTAGATCCAAAATAAAAAAGGCTTACCTTTGTTGGATATAGTGATGGTATTAAGGGGTACATGTTGTGGGATCCTACTACCCACAAGATCACCATTAATAGAGATGTAATATTTGATGAATCATCTCTCATCAAATAAGATGTAGATGTTCAAATGAAACGGGAAGAAGTACCTAAGTATCAACAAATTCAATTTGAAACCAATTCAAATACAGATGAAAGTGAACATGAACAAGTTTTTGAAGATGTTCATGAAGAGTTTCCTATAGAGGAGGACATGGTTGATGATAACAATCAACAGAATGTGGATGAGCCACAAAATTCCCTAAGGAGGTCTACACAGGTCAGAAATCCTCCAAGAAGATATGATGATTTTGTTTCGTTAATTTATTTAAGTACTAATGATGATGAACCTTCATGCTATCAGGAAGCTATGAAGGGTTCTAACAGTGATAAATGGAAAGAAGCAATGGAGGATGAAATGAAGGCATTAGAGAGGAATGCCACATGGGACCTGGTAGAACTTCCAAGAGACAGGAAAACTATAGGTTGCAAGTGGATCTACAAGTTGAAGAAGGGTGTTGATGATAAGGTGGAAAGGTAAAAAGAAAGGTTAGTTGCGAAAGGATATTCTCAGAAAGAAGGTATTGACTTTCATGAGATTTTTTCACCATTTGTTAAGTCTGTTTCAATTCGAATTGTGTTAGCATTAATTGCATTACTTGATTTGGAGTTGGAGCAGCTAGATGTTAAGACTGATTTCTTACATGGAGATTTGGATGAGGAAATTTACATGGAATAACTTGAAGGGTTCGTTCAGAATCGTAGAAATAAATTTGTTTGCAGGCTCAAGAAATCATTGTATGGTCTGAGGCAGTCGCCCAAACAATGGTACAAGAAATTTGACGCTTTCATGGTGAGCCAGAATTATAAAAGGAGTGAGTATGATCATTGTGTCTACTTTAAGAAAATTAATAATGGCATATTCATTATCTTAGTATTGTATGTTGACAATATGCTTTTAGAAAGAAAAAACATAATTGAGATCAACAGGTTAAAAGCTCAAATGGCTAGGACGTTTGATATGAAAGATCTAGGAGCAACAAGGCAAATTTTGGGCATGGAGATATTCAAAGACAGGAAGAATGGTAAGATTTGGTTGTCACAACAAAAGTATGTTGAGAAGATACTTTTGAGGTTTGGAATGAATAATGTCAAACCAATTTCGACCCCTTTGGCTTCCCATTTTAAGCTTTCTTGAAGTTTATGTCCTAGTACAAAAGAAGAAAAGGAATATATGTCTCGAATACCATATGCTAATGAAGTAGGAAGTCTAATGTATGTGATGGTTAGTACAAGGCCAAACATTTCACATGCAATTGGGGTTGTCAGTAAGTATATGGAAAATCTAGGTAAAGAGCACTGGGAAATAGTGAAATGGGTGCTTAGGTATCTGAGGGGCACACGTGATTATTGTATCACCTATAACAATGGTCATGGGTTAGTATGTGGATATGTTGATTCTGATTTTCCAGGTGATTTGGACAAGAGAAGGTCGACTTCAGGGTATGTTTTTACTCTTGCAGGTGGAGCTATTAGTTGGATTTC
This sequence comes from Picea mariana, assembly GCA_032191745.1. Lineage (NCBI taxonomy): Eukaryota > Viridiplantae > Streptophyta > Pinopsida > Pinales > Pinaceae > Picea > Picea mariana. Next base: position 26,553 of record JASDQU010213328.1, read on the forward strand.
AAAGCTACAGAACATTGTTGCTTTATCTACTACATAAGCAGAATATGTAGCTGCTTCACATGCTTGCAAAGAGGCAATATGGTTGAAGGTTTGTTTGGTGAGCTTGGAAGGATACATGCCAAAGTAAAGTTACTTTGTGATAGTCAAAGTGCTATTCACTTGGCTAACAATCCAGCCTACCACAGTAAAACAAAACATATACCTATCAAGGACCATTTTGTAAGACAAGTCATTGATGAACGTGGAGTCTCTTTTGAGAAAGTCCATACAAAAGAGAACTGCGTAGACATGTTCACAAAACCAATACTGTTAGAGAAGCAACGATGGTGATTGGCTTCTCTTGGCTTGCAGAAAAGGTGATAAATAAAGAAAGAACAAAGTATCAAGTTAATTGTTGTCAAGGTGGAGATTGTTGGAAATTGGTGACAACAAATTCCTCCAGGATTAGGATTTTAGATCATGTAATCCAGTGTTGGTTGTAACCAATAAGACCAAGTTACAATATGGATGAGATTGCATTTAATAATTAATTTTCCTGTGTAAATGAATATAAATCATGTAAGCCTGTAGAGGCAGAGGAAGTGTGAGTGAGCTGTTGTAATCTCCATAATCTGAATAATAAAACAATCGATACCTTCGCTTGGTGGATGTAGCCCAATGTTTGGGTGAACCATGTGAAATCTCTTTGTTTCTTATGTGCGTATTTATTGATTATCTTATATGATATTTGAGTTTCCTCATTTACAAATATAACATTCATTGTCGTCTTTATTAACTACTACCATAATTTATAGATTGGGGGTAGGCACTTAGAACTTTCCTATTTACCTTTCCCTGTGGGAAACCCTTTCTTTATGTTTGGACCTAG
>JASDQU010213330.1:4635-18484 GCA_032191745.1 Picea mariana
CCATGTACAAAGTATGTACCAATCATGTTTCAACTACTCATCAACTATGACTCATCAATATGTACCAACATCATCAACTATACACCTCATGTATGTGCTAACTCATCAACTACTTGTCTCAACCATGTACCCAACGTGTACCTTAACCAAAATCCCTCATCAATTTCATCATCCAAGTATGATTTGTAATTCTGTAATAGACTTGGTGTATATGATCACATATCTGCAAACCTTCCTTAACTTTAACAACAAGAGACTATCATTTTCATCAAACTTTTCTTTAGTCTCACATGACTAGTTTTGGATTAGTCAACAACCCTAACTTGAAATAATCATAACTTTGTACCTGTAATGAATAAAGATCTAAAACTGATACACAATGTTCTTCAGTGTATTTTATTCAATTCCTCCAGGTGTCACTACTTGTAACCTCCCAGTAAATGAGTTATAGCAAAAATGACATACCTTGCTGAAGTCTGACTTATTCTAGAGAGCGACATTGTAGAGCGTGCCTCACACATAATATTTGTTGAATCGATATGAAACCATTACACAGAATACTAAAGACTTTAATCCAACCAACACATTTTGTATTATTGAATTTGGATATTTTATGAATAACTTATGACATTTTTACCCGAAACACTTGTTTTAGATTAGTTTCAGGACTAGCCACAAACCCTATTTTCCATGGAGTGTAACTCCAAAAATAAAACGATCCACTAGATGAATTTTTTACCACAGATACTAGAATATATTGCCTCAATGGAATAGATATTTCACAGTCTGAATCAGTCTAGAAAAAAAAAGGTATTGTGAAAATGGTGAGATGACATGTAAATAACATACCTTAGAAAGTGTCATCAAAAGAATTTATCCTCCCTTGAATTCCGGCCTTCTTTTCTTCACCTTCCCTCTGAAATTTGGCTTAGATATCCTTTGGTTACCTCAGACACCTATAGATATTCAATATTCTCAAGTGTGATATAAAATGAGAGAGCCTTGCCTCTTTTTTATACTTTCCAGGTAGCTTCCTTAAAAACATCTTCTAGGTCACTTTGACCACTTTCCTTATTTTAGGGTTAACCCACTTCTAATTTCTACATTAAATTTATTGTTTAAATAATTTATTTTGTATTCACTTTGAATTATAGTACACTCATCACTTCACTTTATTATTTACCTTCTAAAATCTCTTAAACCACTTTGACTACTTTGACCTTTTGGGGCTTCTAGATGACATATGAGGGTCTTCCAACTTCGTAAGGCCATAACTCTGAAACCGTGAGGAGTTATGTGACGTTCAACATACCACCAGAAATTGAATGACGTGTACTATCCATATAGAATAGTATTACCTACAAATATATCAAAACTCATACCATTATCCATCAAACAAACTTGGGTCCATTACCCAAACCTGGGTTCTCCAACTTCTCAAGGCCATAACTCTCTAACCGTGAGGAGTTATGTGACGTTCCACATACCACTGGAAATGGAATGACAAGAAATATCCATATAGAATAGTTTCACTGACAAATTCACTGACCGTCATCTTATTATTCCACAAATAAGCATGGGTTCTCTAACCATACTTCTGGGATAACTCAATCCGCAAAGTGTCTGCTTGTGAGGGATTTCACCATAAGGGGACCACTTTGGAGTTCATCTATTTGTAATTATTATCAACCATGACAAGACAATAATGAGTCATATTTAAATCAAACAAACTTGGTGTCCATTACCCAAACCTTTGTGCTACCATACTTTCTTCAAGGGTTGACATCAATGACAACCAACCTTAATCAACAATCTCCCCCTTTGGCATTGATTGCAACACTCTAATGCAAAATTGAAATTATGTCATGCAATAATGAAGTCATATCACTCATGCTCCCCCTGGAAACATGCCTTTGTCCTTTGCATCTCTGTGACCATTTCTCCCCCTGGAACCATGCCTCTGTCCCTTGCGTCTGATGAATCTCTGCCCCTTTGTCATCAATGGCAAAGGTATATTTCCCTTCGGGGCTACTCCCCCTGACTAAAATGTCCTCTTTATGGTGATTCCTCATGTACATCTAAGACATATAAGATAAGCATTCAAAAACATTCATTTTGAAGTAGAAATAACTCTGAGTCTCTGGCGAAGATACTCAAAGGCTTCACGTGGAAGTGGTTTTGTAAAGATGTCTGCCACTTGTTCTTTTGTGCCCACATACTCAACTCTGATGTTCTTTTCTGCAACTTGCTCCTGTAGAAAATGATACTTGATTGGAATGTGCTTCGTCTTGGAGTGCATAATCGGGTTCTTTGAGATAGTGATGGCACTTGTATTATCATAAAATATTGGAATGGGATTGCCATACTCAACCTGTATATATGTTAGAGTTTGTTTCATCCAAAGAACCTGTGTACAACATGATGTTGCTACAATATACTCTGCCTCGACTGTAGATAAAGATATTTATGATTGTTTCTTGCTTAGCCATGATACTAAACACTCACCCAAGTAGAACGTTGCTCCACTGGTGTGTTTCTTCAAAGTCGATTCCTTCAATCTGTGCATATCCTTTACATACCAATCTAGCTTTGTTCCTTGTAACATGTCCATATTCATTCAATTTGTTCCTGAACACCCATTTTGTGTCGATCACATTCTTATTATTTGGTCTTGGAACCAATTCCCAAGTGTCATTTTTTTCTTTTTGATCTAATTCTTCAGCCATGGCCTTATTCCAAAATTCATCCTTATTGGCTTCTTCAAAACAGTTTGGTGCAATTGTAAATAAGAGTGCTAGGTGTGTTTGTTCTGGTGAATGGATTCTTCTTCTAGTCTCAACTCATGCATCTTTGTTTTTGATAATTTGATCTGAAGGGTGATTCTTCTGTACTTTTCTGCTATGTGTCTTTGGAGACACTTGTTGAACTTGCTCTTCTTCTTCTGTCAGATTCTCTTCATCTTCCTCTTCTACTTCTTTTTCATCTTTTGCTTCTTCTTTGAAAGGTTGTTCCATTGATTCATTTTCTTCTTCCTTTGATTATGGTCTACCTATTTTATAAATTGCTACGTTGATGCTTTTCACAACTTTGTTCAATCTCAGATTTTAACACTTGTATGCTTTCCTTGTACTTGAGTAAACAACAAGTACTCCTTTGTCCGCACGAGATTCAAAATTTCCCATTCTGCCATCTTCTCTTTTGATGCAGCATTTGCTTCCAAAAACTCTGAAGTGCTTCACATTTGCTGGTCTTCCTTTCCATAGATCTTAGAGAGTTTTGTCAATGTTGTTTCTGAGCATTACTTTGTTTTGAATGTGAATTGTTGTATGCACTGCATGTGTCCAAAATATATTTGTCAATTTCGAATCCATTAGCATTGTTCGAGCCATTTTCTGTACTGTCATGTTCTTTCTTTCAACAACTCCATTCTGTTAAGGTGTCCTAGCAATGTTGAATTGTATTTTTATTCCATGATTGTTGCAGTAGTCCATAAATTCGTTTCAAGTGAACTCTCCTCCATTATTAGATCTGAAGCATTTGATTTTTGAATCGATTTCATTTTCAACAATTTCCTTGTAGATCTTAAAGTTTTCAAAAGTTTTTGACTTATTCTTGAGAAAGAGAACTGCAATCATTCTTGTATAATCATCAAATAATAACATAAAATATTTCTCACCTTTTAAACCCTTTGTTGTAGTTGGTCCAACTAGATCAGTGTGCACAATTTCTAGTGGTCTTGTCGTTGGATATTCCTTTGATTTGAACCTGGTCTTTGTTTTCTTTCCTTGTTGACAATGATTGCATAAAGTGTTGGTTGGTTTTGTGATCTGGGGCATTTCTCTGATTTCTTTTCTTTTGCTAACTTTGACAAGGTTATCAAAATGTATGTGACCCATTCTTCTGTGCCATAGCCAACTTTCATCTTCCTTTCCTAGACAACACTTTTCATTTCCAATTTCACTTAACACATATATGTTGCTTGAAGTTCTTGCAACTGTATCAATCAATTTTCCTGAACCTTCTTTTCTTATCTCACACTTTTGTGAATCGGAAGTAACTTTATGACCTTGGTCACACATTTTACTCACACTTAGAAGATTATGTTTCATATCTTCTACTAGTAGAGCATTTTCTACCTTTGTATTCTTGTCCCCAATTCTCACTGTGCCTTTTCCAATGATTTTAGCTGAATCATCATTTCCAAAGGATACTGATCCATCTATTTCCTTTCTTAATATAAGAAGCCTGTCTCTATCACCTGTCATGTGTTTTGAACAACCATTGTCAACATACCAACCACGTTTCTTCTACTTAGCTTGTAGAGTGAGTGTGCATTCTTTATTGCTATATTGATTTTGCTTTCTTATCCATGTCCTTTTTCGAGATTCTTGTCTGTGACTGTTGTTATTCTGTTGCAATTCTCTAGGAGGGATTGTGATTCTGCAATCTTTGGCCATGTGTCCAAAGTTGTTACATTTGTAACATTCTACTTCAGTGCTCAAATATTCAACCCTGTTGTAACTTCTTCTTTGTGTTTCACTAGGCCTTCTTGAATAACAATTTTGTGTATGACTTTCAAAGTTGTTTATGTTCATGTTGTTAGCTATGGAATTTACAACTTTATGTCCAAAATTATTACATGCATAACATAAACCAAAAAATATAGATTGATACCTGGGAGTTGAAGATCTTCTGAAAGGAGGTGCTCTTATGAATCCTTCCTCTTCTTGAGGCCTATCTGTCTGTTGTTGATTATGAAATCTGAATCTTCTCAGTGGAGGAGTATCCATGTAATCTTCCTTGTATAGCTTCCTATCCCCTTTGATTGTTTATGCATAGATTTTTGGATATGTTTCTTGCTCTGTTTTTTTAGAGCTTGATCCATTTTATGTCTGATTGTATCCAAGTCCTGACTTGTCAAGATGAGATTTTTGACTGCTGATAATGTCATCCAAAACTTTTGAGCTATTCTGCATATTTTTCTTTTGAATATCCTTTCTTAATGTGACAATCTTCGCTTCCAAATTTTCAATGATCCTGTCCTTTTCTTTTAGTTGTTCTTTGAGTGCTTCTTCAATTCTTTTATCTTCTTCTATTTGAACCTTCAAATTTGTGATCATTTGTTCTAGTTCTTGAGTGTCTTATTTCTTGTCTAGTTCTGCTTGTGGTTTCTTGTTTTTCTTCTTTTCTCTTCTGATAACTTCTATGACACACATCAATTCTTCTCGATAGTCAACTTATGCCTCTTCAATTTATTCTTCGAATTCTTCATATTATTCTTCGACTTATTCATACTCTTCTTCGGAGTCATCTTTATTAGAGTTTTCTACTGGCATGAATAGAACTTTTCATGTTTCACCGTCACCTTAGAGAGCGACCTTGTAGAGCGTGCCCCGCATGAAATATTTGTTTAATCTATTTGAAACTGTTACAAAGAACACTACAGACTGTAATCTAACCAACACATTTGTTCGTACTGAATTATGATCTGTTATGAATAAGTTATGACGTTTTTACCCGAAACACTTGTTTTAAACTAGTTTCAGGACTAGCCACAAACCCTATTTTCCACGAAGTGTAACTCCAAAAATAAAATGACCCACAAGATAAATTTTTTAGCAAAAATAATTGGATATGTTTCCTCAATGGCATATCAATTTCACGGTCTGAGTCATTCTAGGAAAAAATTATTTCGAAAATGGTGAGATAACCTGTAAATAACATACCTTAGAAAGCATCATCAAAAGAATTTATCCTCCCTTGAATTCTAACCTTCTTTTCTTCACCTTCCCTCTGAAATTCGGATCAGATATCCTTTGTTTAGCTTAGACACCTATAGATATTCAATATTCTCAAGTGATCTAAAATTAGAGAGCCTTGCCTCTTACTTATACTCTTCAAGTAGCTTCCTTAAAAACATCTTCTATGTCACTTTGCCCACTTTCCTTATTTTAGGGTTAACCCACTTTTAATTTCTCCATTAAATTTATTGTTTAAATAATTTATTTTGTATTCACTTTGAATTATAGTACACTCATCACTTTACTTTATTATTTACCTTCTAAAATCTTTTAAACCACTTTGACTACTTTGACCTTTTGGGGCTTCTAGATGACATATGAGGGTCCTCCAACTTCGTAAGGCCATAACTCTCAAACCGTGAGGAGTTATGTGATGTTACACATACCAACATAAATGGAATGACATGTACTATCCATATAAAATATTATTACCTGCAAATATAACAAAACTCATACCATTATCCATCAAACAAACTTGGGTCCATTACCCAAACCTAGGTTCTCCAACTTCTCATGGCCATAACTCTCTAACCGTGAGGAGTTATGTGACGTTCCACATACCACTGAAAATGACATGATAAGAAATATCCATCTCGGATAGTTTCACTAAAAAATTCACTGACTTTCTTCTCATTATTCCATAAATAAGTATGGGTTCTCTAACCATACATCTAGGATAACTCAATCTGCAAAGCGTCTTCCTATGAGGGCTTTCACCATAAGGGGAACACTTTGGAGTTCATCCTTTTGTACTTATTATCAACCATGACAAGACAATAATGAGTCATCTTTAAATCAAACAAACTTGGGTCCATTACCCAAAACTTTGTGCTACCGGGATTTCTTCAAGGGTTGACATCAATGACAACCAACCTTAATCAACAAGTGCCACTTTCTAGAAAATTTCAAAAAATGACTTCTAACAAGCTCAGAATTAGCATAGACTTAGTCAATGGCTCTGTAAACTCTTCAATGAGGAAGAGGGAATGGCAACTATATCAAAATCAAGAACCAAAAAATATCTAATGATAGGAAAAGGATTTAGACAATCCAAGGAAAGACTAGTCAAAGTCAATACCTAATGGAGTCGTCATTTTCTGTTGTGAGAAATATTACCCTATGGACAGGCTAAGCTCCCCTTTGGAACAAGACTCCTATATTTGGTCCAAAGACAGAATATAACAAGTGATTAGTATTTTCCCTATAGATCTAACTCAATCAATCAAGAAAGAGAGAAGAAGAAGGATGTGGCGTACCTTGTTGCGATGTTCGTCCTCACTGCTCCAATCTTGACATTTGGTCTCCAAGATCCTCAATGCAACTAAAACCATGAAAATACTACAAATTAACTCTTCCTCCTACTCTATATGATTTTATAAAGCATATCTATCTGCGAATACTGAAATGACAATAGACAAGTAAATGTAGAAAACATGAACTAGAAGGGTATAGGCCAAGTTGATATTAATTGGAAAGCCAAAAAGAGGCACTTACAAAGCATGTTGGATGATGCAACACTTCTCCAAGATCTCCTTGTCCATACCTTGCATGAATATTGACATAAAAATGAAAATGCTTCCTCCATAATCAAAGGTTTAATACATATAATCTCTCTCCCTTTCACCTTGGAAATACCTTCAATATATAGGCTTGAGAGGCATAACCACCATCACCAAATGAAGGAAATGGTTGAGGATATGGCTCCTTAAGTTGGGATTTGGATCCTAATATGAATCCATAGCATAGGATTCAAGCATGACCATCCTCATCCCAAGAAGGTTGACCCTCAGGAAAAGGAGGAGGATCTCATGATTCCCTCTAACCAAAAGCGATGATCCCCCTTAGTTAGAGATAGAGCGCTAGTTTCCAAAAATGGAACTCCCTTAACATGGCAAGGGTAGCACCAATGCTCCCTATACATGGGCAGGGGGGCGCCACCCTTCATAAAATTTCCAAAAATGGTCGATTTTTCCAAGAAAAATGTGTGTTTTGACCTTGAAATGATGGGTTTCTTCCTCCAATATGACTTAGGGGTCATGGAGAATGTCTTTCATGGTGTCAAGTTGTTGCGACACTAGTTAAGGTGCATACGACACTTGCGACAGTGCACACGACACTTGCGACCGTGCACATGACACTTAACAAGGTGCATATGCCACTCTGCAACACTTTCGACACTTAGGGTGTGAAACTCAAGTGTGACATTTTGATGTGTAACACATAGGGTTTTTCTTCTTCAAGCGAGTTATCTTGGCATTTTCACTATAATTTTTTTATGGGCAGCTTTATACAACAAAATTTGGAGGATACTTAGAAGAAATATCAAGGTACATGTGGTAAACATTTTAGGTTCTAGATCATTATACTTTTGGATATATAGCCTATGGAATATAGAGTTTTTTACTCATCCCGAATTTCATTTTAAACGAGCCATCTTGGTATTTTCGGTACAACTTATTTTCTTTGAAGTTTTAGATAGTGAAATTTTGTAGCGTCTAAGAAGACATATCCTAGTACAAGTGATGAAAATTTCAAATTATTTTTCTCTATACTTTCATATATATAGTCCATGCAAGATAAGGATTATGACTAATCTTGAAATCAATTTTAAAAGAGTCAGCTTGACATTTTCACTATAACTTTTTTTTGTGAAGTCTTTGACTCTAAAATTTTCAAAATCCTAAGGAGACATAGTGAATTACATGCATTTTTTTTTTTCTTTTCAGAATTTGAATCATTATAATTTGTGAGATATATATCATGGAAGTTGGGGTTATTTACTAATCCTGAAATTAGTCGTAAACAAGACATTTTGGTATTTTTTCTATAACTTTTTATCAGTGAAGGTTTAGATAGTAAAATTTTCAGGAGTTTAAGAAGTCATAGAGGAGTAATACAGGTTGAAATTTCATACTTAGAAGGGTTCAAATTCCAGATATATAACAGGAAAAAGGTCAGCTATACATACATACTCCAAATTAAGGGTTTGAAAGGTATGTAACTTACAATTGGCATAATTTTTTATTGGAAGATTTATTTTTGGTGATTCAAAACTTGTGATAAAGAGGAAAGAGAGGAGAATTATTATTTTCTCACATGAGAAAATGTTCTATATAAAATAATACTGGTACTCCTCATAAAAAAAAAACAAAAAAAAACACGACTTTTGAAGAAAATGAAGACTTTGAAAACATGATAACCTAATTAAAGAACCAAGTTGATGAAATGAGTGGTAGTATGTTGAAACTAGTGGATTTATCATGTTCTCGGAAATCCCAAAAAATGAAAATGGAAGATTAAATGAAAGATAAGATGGATGATAAGAAAAACAATATGGATGAAAATAGGAAAGAGATGGAAAAGAAGATGAATGAAAATAATGCACATATGGAAAATAAGATGGATGAAAATATGTATCAAATGGGAAAGAAAATGGATGAAATGAAAAAATGCATAGAATGCATGTTCTTATAGAGGATCCCTAAAGTGGATATGGAGATCCAAGGGAATCCTAAAAATAATGAGAACAATGGTGTTGAGACTCAATCACATATGGGGATTATTTTATCACAATTGGAGAGCACATATACTAAATTTCAGAATCATTCATTAATTCAAGATCCACATCATCAAGTTTCCAATGTGTCACCAAGGAAGTACTTCATTCTAAAGATCAATATGAGTAAGTTTGATGGTAAATAGCCTATAAAATGGATATTCTATATGGAGCAATTATTTGATCTTCACCAAACACCAAGATTACAAAAGTTACCTATTGCATCCTTGTATTTAGAAAATTATCAATTTGTGTGGTATCGATGGCTTTGTGAATGAAAAAAGAATTATATTATCTCTTGGTCCATTTTTATAAATGAATTAATATCACATTATTGAGGTATTAAGATAAACACATTCTTTAGTCAATTGATAAATCTGCGGCAAAAAGGTCCAATTACAAAGCGCATTCAACAATTCCAAAAGCTCAGTCTCAGGGTAAAGTAAATTCCCGAGGATAATTTGTTAGATATATTTATGGGAACTTTAAAGGAGAACATTCAATATGAGTTGTGTCTCTTCGGACCTAAATCCCTAGAGAAAGCTTTCAGTATGGAAAGGAAAGTGGAAAACAAAAATATGGCTACTAGAATGGTAGCCATTGATTACTATAGAGAGCACCATCTTCCCTCTCCTAAGCTGACAAGGTTAACACCTCAACAAATGGATGAAATAAGAGCAACGTGACTATGTTTCAATTGTGACAACAAGTACAATAAAGGGCATAAATGCAATGAGAATAAATTATTCTACATTGACTGTGAAGAGGAAGAAGATCAAGAATTGGAACCATCATAAGATCTAGATATAGAAGAGATTACTCCAACAATATTTTGTCATGCATTGGCCGACATCAGTACTCCAAGGATACATAAAAAATAAAAAGGTAATGGTATTGATTGATTCTAGTAGTACCCATAATTTCATCAATTAAAAATTAGAAAAATATCTCAATTGCTTTGTATATCCCGCACTAAGGTTTCAAATAATTATTGCAAAAGGAGGTACCATAAATTGTTCTGGGAAGTGCCATAGTATTAAGCTCAACACGGGGAAGTATTTTTTGGATAGTCCCATGATTTCCATCCAAATGGGTGGTGTTGATGTTGTATTAGGGATCTAATGGTTACAATCATTGTGAACAATGGCCCTTAATTTTCAATATTTTTTCATGAGCTTTTCCTCATATGGAAAGGAGATTGAGCTTATAGGTATCTAAGGGAAACCCTCTAAAGTGATAAGCTCTAATAGCATGGCAAAATTACTCAAAAAGGGACACTAGGGTGTAATTGCACAATTGTGCTCACTTGATGTTCAAACATCTATATCATCTGCTCCATTATATCTCCAAATAGTTATCAACAATCATTCCAAGGTATTTGGTGAAATTACCAAGGGTCTTCCACCTGCTCGAGATTGTGGCCATGTTTTTCATTTGCAACCAGAAAGTGTACCACCTAACATTAGGCCTTACAACTATCCATATGCACAAAAGAGTGAAATTGAGTGTATGATCCAAGAAATGTTAGAGGTCAATATCATTCAACCTAGCCAAAGTTATTTCTCTTCACCAGTGGTGATGGTTACAAAAAAGGATGGTTCATGGCGTATGTGTCTAGATTATAGACAGCTCAATAAAATGACCATCAATTAAAAGTTTCATATTCCTGTCATTGATGAATTATTAGATGAATTTCATGGAGCAAAATTATTTACTAAGTTGGATCTTTGTTCAGGATATCATCAAATGAGAATGAGGCAGGAAGACATTCCCAAAACAACTTTTAGAATACATGAAAGTCATTATGAGTTTTTGGTTATGCCACTTGGACTTACTAATGCACCTTCAACATTTCAAAGCTCAATGAATTCTATTTTCAATCCCTTCCTTAGAAAATTTGTGTTGGTATTTTTTTATGACATACTAGTCTACAACAAATTGTGGGAAGAGCATGTACAACATGTTGACAAAGTATTACAACTATTGGAAGAGCAACTAATTTATACAAATCCTTTCAGGTGTGCCTTTGGGTTCAAGAAGTGGAATATTTGGGTCATATTGTATCTAATTAAGGTGTAAAAGTGGACCCTAACAAAATTAAAGCTATGAGGGAATGGCCAATTCCCAAAACCTTGAAGAAAATTAGAGGATTCTTAGGATTGATAGGATATTACCACAAGTTTGTCAAGAACTATGGTAAAATAGCAACACCTATAACATCATTATTAAATAAGGAAGAATTTTATTGGACTGAAGTAGAAACCAAATCTTTTTAAAAACTTAAGGAGGCTATGTGTATAACTCTCGTCATGGCTACAATTGACTTTAATTTTTATTTTTTTTTATTGTGGAGTGTGATGCCTCGTGCCATGGAATCGGTGAAGTTTTAATGCAAGAAGGCCCCTTTCCTTTTAAATCTACCAACATAAAGAATAAAACTTACTCAAACACATTTATTAAAAAGAAATGGTGTCCATACTACATGCAGTTCATAAATGACGCCCTTACCTAATAGCAAGAGACTTCAAAGTAAAAACATATCATGATAGTTTGAAGTACTTCATGGATTAATGATTATCTTCATAAGAGAAACAAAAGGGGGTTACAAATATTCTAGGTTATGACGGGTTACAAATATTCTAGGTTATGACTTTAAAATTATCTACAAAAAAGGAAAACATAATGTTGTGGCAGATGCCCTTTTAAGGAAAAAAGAAGAAACAAAAGGTTCACTATGTGCTATTTTTATTCTACAATCTGATTGGGTGGAAGAATAAATGATAGAATGGAAGAAAGGTAAATAGGTATGCAAGATCATTTAAAAACTACAAGTGGACCCTGGTTCATTAGATAATTTTGTATGGAGGAATGATTTTGTATGGTATCATGATTGCCTATATTTATGTAAGAATTACGAACTCAAATAGAAGGTCCTTTAGGAATTGCACACTTCTCCTATAGGAGGACATTCATGATTCTTGAAAATGTACCACATGATCAAGAAGGATTTTTTGTGGGAAGGTATTAAAACTGATGTTCAAAAGTTTGTTTTTGAATGTTTGGTTTGCCAACAGAATAAGGGAGAGATAATCAAGACACCATGTCTCCTACAACTATTAGCTATACCAAGCCAACGTTGGGAATAAGTGTCAATGGATTTTATTAAAGGTTTACCCAAATCTGAAGGAAAGACTGTCATCATGGTAGTAGTGGATCAACTGAAAAAGTATGCCCATTTTTGATCTCTTTCTCATCCTTTTAAAGCAAGTACAGTAGCCACAACATTCATGGAAACAGTTCAAAAGCTACATGGAGTGCCCAAGATTATTGTAAGTGACAGAGATTCAATTTTCACTGGAAATTTTTGGGCTGAATTATTTTCTTGTTTGGGTACTCAATTGGCTCACAACTCATCTTACGATCCTCAATTCGATGGGGAAAATGAGATTGTAAATAAATTTATAGAAGGATATCTTCATTTCTTTGCATTTGATAAACATACACAATGGGGCAGGTGGTTTCCCTTAGCAGAATGGTGGTACAACACATCCTTCCATACTTCATAAAAAATGTCCCCATTTTTGGTAGTCTATGGATATCATCCTCCATGCATTACATCACCCTTGAATTGAAAGGGAATACAAAGGTTCATGGAGTGGAGAACCACATAAGGAACCAACAAGAGGTTATCAAACTATTGAAGGACAACTTGGTTATGGCACAAAATAACATGAACCAACAAGTAGTTCAACATCACAGTGAAAGAGAATTTGAAGTGGGGGATTGACTATTTATGAGGCTAAAACCATATAAACAGATTTCCCTCAAGCAACAAAAGAAGGAAAATAAATTAGCACCCAAATATTATGGCCCCTATAAGGTTTTGAAAAGGATTGGAAGTATGGATTACAAATCGGATTTGCCTCCATCTTCATGTGTACATCTAGTATTCCATGTTTCTTTCTTAAAGAAGGTAAACGACAACAAGATCCCAGTCTAAAATATTTTACTAGAGATTAATGAAGAAGGGAAAATAATACCAGAACCAGAAACAATCCTTGAAACAAGGATTAAGAAACTAAGAAATTGAGCAATTATGGAGTACCTCCTCAAATGAAAGAACCTACAAGTAGAAGAGGAAACATGGGAAGATGATTTTTTCATGCAAAAGTACCCAAAGTTAGTCAAGTGTTGAGGACAACATTTGTTTGAAGGGGAGAGGCATGTTAATACCTAGACAAAGCCCCATGTTATGTATAAAACCCCATATTAATCCCTGGATATTAAATTATTACATTTATAGTGTTATATTTGTATATCGACTAGAACCCTTCATTGTACCATTTCATTATAATTGTACCCTTTGTCTCCTATTATGCCTATAAATGTAATAATTTAATATCCAGGGATTAATATGGGGTTTTATACATAACATGGGGCTTTGTCTAGGTATTAACATGCCTCTCCCCTTCAAACAAATGTTGTCCTCAAC
>JASDQU010213333.1:0-18483 GCA_032191745.1 Picea mariana
ATCCAACTTAGCTTCCATTGAATCCATCTTATTTTGTAGTTCATTTATGTCCCTACGCATTTCTTCACCTTCATCAAGAGTCCAATTAGGATTTTCTAGAGGCTTATTTGGTGTAGAAGGTCCCTTTTTTGGTGGCATGTTGGCCAAGTATCACTTTTGAATCTTGATTTTGAGGAAGTTCTGATAGACAATATTTATTCTGTTCTATATACCAAGTTTCGGGCCTTATGGGTATGAAACTTTCTTTTAGGTAGTTCTCTGATAATTATTCTTTTCAATTCCATAGGTCTGATCAAAATTGGATGTGCCAAGTGGAATTTACAGTAACTTCCTCACAACTTGCCGATTTTTTGCCTTTCCAGGATATCTCAATTGTATAGCATGCCCCGCACTAAAGAATTAATAACAAATTTTGAAACTTGCACCCAAAATACTACAGACTGTCCACGATCCAATGCAACTAGTCCCACTCAATTTGGATACTCTAGCAAGAAGTTATGATTATTTTACCTGGAACACCTTCTTGAGACTAATCAATAGCACTAGTCAGATACCCTATCTTACACAAGGTGTATATACAAATTTAAGATGACCCAGAAGATGAAATTTTTACCACAAATACCTTACTAATTTTTATAAATTTCCTCCAGAGTTCAAAGTCTGAAATGTTGCAGAAAATTTTTTATAGCAAAAATTCCGCAATGACTCATTTCAGGATGATTCCAGAACCCTATCTTGTATAGGTTGTATCTCCGAAAGTATACGGCCTCAGGAGCTAAATTTTTAACCCAACGTACCTTGATCTATCTAATAAATATCCTCCAATCTGTTCCTTTTGAAACATTGTAGAAAACAAGTTATAGTGAAAATTCCACGATGTCTCAGATGTAGCAGCGAAACCCCAAGACCTTGAGCTCTGATACCATATGTTAAGAACCAAACATCAATATAGCATAGAAAAACCTCAGGCAAAGTACTCAACACCTTGAAAAAGAGATAATTTCAGATAATAATCCTCTTTGAGGGGAAACCTCCTTTTACCCCACTTAAATGTTCAAGTACAAGATGATTCAAAATGAAAATGTCTCCTTGGTATATATAGGAGACTAGGAGGTATAATTACAACTAATGGCCTAAAGCCGACATAAATAAAATAACATTACTAATATAATATGCCCCAATTAAGGGGTAATGAGCCAATATTAGGGCTTAACAAAGTATAAGGGACCCTACCAACAGAATTGCTAAACCCACATTCGCGGGTGTCACGAGGATTGAACTAGGAAATCTATTGGAAAACTTTAAAACAGATATCCTAAACACCATCAATTCCCAACTAGATACCATGAAAATTAAAAGAAAACAAGAGGAAGAAAATGTTGCGTTAGCAATTTTCTGTCATCAGTATAGGAGGAAACACCCTGAAGAGGAATGCCCCCTCAATGTTATTGAAATCTGTGGTCTCTGTACAGAGGACCATCCTACTAATGAATGACCTTCTCTTCCCAAACTCAAGGCCATGTTCAAGGGAGGAGGAGAACCTGAGACATCCTACCGCCCTAGGAGACCATGGAGACAACAAAACTCCAGCATGTTTTTCGACCCAATTACACAATACCCCCAACAACAATGGGTACTACCCATGTCTTATCCTTAGTGGTCAACACAAACCCAACCTTGGCAACAGGGGTGGAGAGGACCTATATATGGGAATGTCCCCTTCCAACCAACAAATTTTCCCACCTATCCACAATATCCTTTGAATATTTCACAGTTGCTCCCAGGATTTAACCCCCCTTCTCTTCTTCCACCCCCAAAACTACAACAACAACTTGCACTACCCATGAATCCAAATATGCAACAACCAATGCAAGCTGCACCCATCCAAAACCCTCCTTGGCCTACCCCTATTCATGCACAACCTATCCCTAACCCAAATAACAGACCAACACAACCTATAAAAAATGTTGAAGTAAAAACCTTTCCTACATGTGTAATAACTCCAGCTTCGTTTAATGGAATTGAATTAAGATCAGGAAGGATTGTAAATAAAACAAATCCCACTATGGTCATCCAAGAAGAACAAGTGCATAATCACACAAACCAAGAAGAACAAATAGATGTCCAAATAGTTCAAAGAGAAGAACAGACGACTAATCCATTGAACGAAGAAAGAAACACTCGAGTACCATAAGAAATTCCTTCTCCCAACTCCCTTGCAGCAGAAACACCCCATAAAATGAATCCCCCTTACCCAGAAAGGTTGCTCGTAAAGAAAACTGAGGAACCTCTAGAACATAATCTAGAGACTGGACTCTGAAACATATGTGTAAAGATCCCACTACTACAAGCCATTAAATACATACCTATCTATGCTAAAATTTTAAGGGACCTTTGCATTAAAAAGCCAGGGAGAAAGAGGAAGGAACCTCCTATCATATGGGTGGTAGGGTAGTTATCTGAATTTATAACAAAACTTCCTTCCAAGTATAGTGATCCAGGGAACCCAGTGGTAACCATAGAAATCAATGGTGTTTCCTTACCTAACACATTGATTGATCTAGGGGCAGCAATAAATGTGATGTTAGTAAACACTATGAAAACACTGCAACTAGATCACTTAAGACCTACACAAGCTTTGCTAGAGCTTGCAGATAAATCAGTCATCACCCCAGTAGGAAGTTTAGATGATATAACAGTGACATTGGCCTATGGGGAATACCCTGTGGATTTCTTGGTAATCCATCCCAAATCCCCCAAATCAGGACACCTAGTGGTACTCAACTGACCTTGGTTGGCCACTGCTGATGCATTCATCAGTTGTCGATCTGGAGAAATGACAATTTCCAATGGCACTCAAAGTCAGAAACTTATCATTTTTCCCCCAGCCCAACCAGCCACTGAAGTTCCTCTCTGGTTGGAGAATCCCTATGGGGAGGAGGATTGTACTCAGCCCTTGTTGACACTTGAACAAGTAAAAGGAGTACAAGAGCACTCTGAAGAAAAAATCCTAATTCTATTCTTGGTTGCTTCGACATGCATTGACTATCCCCAATCATTCCCTAACTACACACACATCTTTAGCCATGAATTTCAAGAAATTTGGCACCCTTCCACTTCTACAATAGCCACTCTTTCACAAATAGAGGAAGAGAAGGAATCAATTGTCCAAGCTGTTGAAATCATTCCTGGAAAGTCCTTATATATCAATGCTAGCCTAGAAATGGATCAACAACAAAAGCTGATACAAATGATTCAAGGGAAATCTGATGCGTTTGCATGGGATTACTCTGACATGAAAGGGATCCACCCAGATACCTGTATGCATCATATTTACACTAATGATCAGATTAGACCTATCAGGCAGCCCCAAAGAAGAATGAACCCAGCCTTGAAAGATATAGTAAAGGAAGAACTTCAAAAACTCCTACAAGCCAATTTCATTTACCCTATATCAGATAGCAAATGGGTCTCCCCATTAGTTATTGTACCAAAGAAAAACCGGAAATGGAGGATTTGTGTGGACTTTCAAGAATTAAACAAGGCCACCTATAGGGACTACTTCCCTTTACCTTTCATAGATCAGGTCTTAGACACTTTATCTGGGAAGAGGTATTTTTCTTTCCTGGATGGACTTAGTGGTTACAACCAAATACAAATTTCACCAGAAGACCAGAATAAGAGCACATTCATCTGTCCTTAGGGAACCTATGCCTATAGGGTTCTCCCCTTTGGGTTATGTAATTCCCCTGCTACCTTTCAGAGGGTTGTCTTGGCTATTTTCTCCAATTTGATCAATGATTGTGTGGAAGTCTACATGGATGATTTCACGGTATATGGGGATGATTTCCAACAGGCATTGGATAATTTGAATAAGGTAATAGTTAGATGTAAAGAGACCAACCTCTCACTCAGTCATGAAAAATCAAGAATGTTGCTTATCGAAGGAATTGTTCTAGGTCACCACATCTCTGGTACAGGAATAAGAGTGGACCCTGCCAAAATCGGCATTATTTCCCAAATTAAGATCCCTATCTCAAAAAAGGAAATCATAAGTTTCTTAGGGCATGCCGGCTATGATAGGAGGTTTATTCAAAATTTTACAAACCTAGCTGCCCCCCTTTTCAAACTGCTAATGAAAGATGTTGAATTCTGTTGGGATGAGCAATGCCAAATCTCCTTTGAAATCTTAAAACCAAAACTTTCAAGTGCCCCTTCTTTGAGAGGTCCAAACTGGTCTCTTCCTTTCCATATCTGCACAGATGCCTCAGATACCGCTTTGGGAGTTGTATTAGGACAAAGGGAAGGGAAGATTCCTTATGCTATATACTTTGTTAGTAAGAACCTCTCACCTACTGAAGAAAACTATATTGTCACAGAAAAATAATTTTTATCAATAGTACATGCCATCAACAATTTTAGACACTATATAATAGGATACGAAGTTTTTGTGCACACTGACCACTCAGCTATCAGATTTCTAATGAATAAACCTGTTACAAATGCTAGAGTAACTAGATAGTTGTTGTTACTACAAGAATTCAATATCACTATCATAGATAGGCCTGGAAGAGACAACTTGGATGTTGATTTCTTGTCTAGGCTTATCCATACATGTGATAGTACTCCAATAGATGATGATTTTCCATATGAGAATTTATTTTCCATTTCTACTTTCACCCCTTGGTATGCATACATAGCCAACTATTTGGTAACCGGCAAGCTTCCTCAAGGTATGACATCCAGAGAAAAATAGAGAATCATCCAGCTAAGTGCCAATTATATGTGGCATGAGGATACCCTATACCGAACGGAACCTGATTTGGTAATCAGAAGATGTGTCTGGGAAGATGAAATGCAGGATATCTTCAAAGCTTTCCATGATGGCCCACGTGGAGGCCACTTTGCTGACAAAAGGATAGCTTACATAATCCTACAGTCTGGCTGTTATTGGCCAGCCATCTTCAAAGATGCAAAGAAATACGTGGCCAGCTACGATGATTTCCAAAGAATGGGAAAACCTACAACAATCGACGAAATTCCACTCCAAGCCCAAGTAGTAATCGAACCCTTTGAAAAATGGGCCTTAGATTTTGTAGGACCTATCAATCCCATGTCCTGCAGAAAAAAGTACATATTAGTTTGCACAGACTATGTAACAAAATGGGTAGAAGACAAGGCTCTGTATTCAACCAATGAACAATCTGTTGTAGACTTTCTCTTTGAGGAAATTTTCACTCGTTTCGGGGTACCTCAGGAAATAGTCACTGACCAAGGGACACAATTCACCTCAAATTTGGTCAAGGCTCTTACCAAACAATACAAGATCAAACACAGAAAGTCTTCACCCTATCACCCCCAAGCCAATGGCCAAGTGGAATCGACCAACAAAGTGATAGAGGGCATCCTCACTAAGACTGTTCAGCTACATCACAAAGACTAGGCAGATAGGTTGCATGAGGCCTTTTGGGCCTACAAGACAGCCTAGATAAATACAACAGGCCATACACCTTATGAGTTGGTGTATGGGAAGCAGGTACTACTGCCCATAGAGTTTCAGGTAAAGACCTTCAGAACTACTATGGAATTAGGAATGGACCTGAACGAAGCTCAAAAACAGAGGCTATTACAAGTGAATGAGCTTGATGAGATAATACATGATGCTCTACAAAGAACCACCCTGATACAAGAGAAAAGGACCAAATGGCATGACAAGTACATTAAAAATAAGTCCTTCCAGCCAGGTGATTGGGCCCTCCTATATGATAGCAGATTCAAAAATTTTGAAGGTAAATTGTCTACCAAATGGATGGGGCACTATGAGGTTGATACAGTCTATGAAAATGGTGCAGTAAGGATAAAGACCATTGATGAAAATTAGACTTCCCTTGTTGTAAATGGGCATCGACTGAAGGTTTATCACAAACCTCTGTCAAAGGAGGATTTTTTCAAAAATGTTCTTCAGACTTTTGAAATGCAACTGGTAAGCAAGAGGGTTTCTCCTCCTGCTGACCTACCATAGTAAGTTCAAATTGTATAAATTCATTTTCTGTACATAGGTGTGGCATGAGATGAAGTTTTTCTTTATTTTTGGTGTAACTAACAAAGGAAAAAGAAAAAAAAAAAATTGGTGGTGTTCCCATGTAGATAAACAAATAAGGAGGACAACTACTGGAGAGAGTCTTCTTTAAGTTTTTCAAACTCTTTAAAATTGAAAATACCAGTGAGCGGGAACTAGTCTGGGCTCGATAAAAATCCACGGGACAGTATAGAGAGTCTTCTTTAAGTTTTTCAGACTCTTTAAAATTGAAAATACCAGTGAGTAGGAACTGGCCTAGGCTCGATAAAAATCCATGGGATAGTATAGAGAGTTTCCTTTAAGTTTTTCACACTTGTAAAATTGAAAATACCGGTGAGCATTAACTAATCTGGGTTCGATAAAAATCCATAGAAAAGTAGTAGTTAGGATTATTATTGTCATTGTAATAAAAGAGGAAATGCCAGCAAAAGCGTGGTCACCTTGGTTTCAGAAGAAAAGGAGTTATATCATCTCAGTTACTGGTCATTACAGAATACCCTCCTGTTACAAATATTTCTTGCATCATTCCTCTATAAACTTTGGCAAATACATGGTTTTTCAGTCGAATTTGATCACAGAACACCGGCTATTCCTACAAATCACTATCACCAGAATCGGTGTCAATATTTTAAGCACCAGAAAAATGTTCATTTTTGTGCTTATCTCGCATCAATGATCACCTCTATATTCATCCGGTACCAAGGGCCACCCCTGTACCAAATCATCTCGTTGTGCCTATTTGGTACCGGATCCTATCCAGTATAAAATAAGGGACCCTGCGCTATTCTGGTACTAATTACAAATTTTACACATAGGTGATCCAGAACTCAGGTAATTCGATACTCAGGTGATCCCGTACCAACTACAAATTCTACACACAGGTGATCCAGTACTCAGATGATCCCGTACTAATTTTAACTCTGCGCCCAGGTGATCCGGTACTTAGATGATCCGGTACTGGTAATAATATGATGGGTAACTTTCATCATGTTTTCAAGTTGTTGTCCAATTATTAGTGCAAGGACATACAAATTCGACACTTTTTTTTCGTGTTATTTAAAGGCCTTAGAATAAATATGCATTTAGAACATCTGATTGCTCTTGGATCATGACATACCCCTATTTTATCACGAATCTCTGTAAAAATCTTACACTTCCATAAAGAGGAAGTGTCCTACAAAATATCAGGAGTGCAAGGTCATGATGTCTTTTACCGGATCAAACTCATACTCCCTCTGTCTATCCAGTAAATAAACCCCATAAACTTATGATTCATTGTCGTACTATATGAAACGACACGAACCACAAATCACAGCATATCGAGTAAGGATCCCAGCTGATTTCATATACACGAGTCCCGATCATAACGACCACATCCTTCCATGAATATCCTCTGACACCAAGCTTCCCACAAATCCGCAAACCATTAGTAGATCCGACCTACCTCACCATATCATCATGAGTATCGACGTGACCATTGTAATCTACACTTCCATTCATAAACGCTCTTCTGGATGGCTCTGCCATCTAGATGAGAATTTTTTACCGTTGTTGTCACACCATCTATAGACACCCTATGCCTTCGTACCCCTTGCATATTTTTCCCATCCGATACTCTATCATAGCCTACGTTATCCAGTACTCAACCCTCGACCCTCTGTCCATGCTTTATCCACCCGAGAGAATTGTTTAAGCTAGCATGGGGGTCGACAGACATGAGCCCATATTTCAAATATATAGAGAAACAACAGAATATCAGGCTTGTAAGAAAAAATATGAACAGGCATGGTGGGGGCCATTCTTGGAGAAATGTAAAGGTCATCATGAGGGATATTCTCTTGTCTTTGCGTAGACATATGATGAAGAAAATGTGCAGTTTGGGGTCATGAAGTTAACAATTATAGAAGACACTATAGCAGAAGCTACGGGTCTCCCGATGGCTGGAGAAAAATACTTCAAGAGAGTGATCGTTGACAAAAGTCTCTGTCAAAAATTCCTCAAGCCAAAACATCACGACCCTGATTGGACCAATGGCGTCCCTTGAAGCTACATCAAAGAGGAATATTGGACGATGCTCATAAGTCTGCAGAAATTCCTCACCTGCGAGGGAAGGTATGTCGTGAATTTCATTTGTCATTTAAATCTTTTATCACATTTCAGGGAGGACCACAGATTAATTTTCCCCACTTTTTATGGATGAGTTTAAAGAAAATGGCAAGAGGGGTGAGGTCAGTTTCCAAGAAACTGAAGACTAGCCTTCATGATCATGGTTTAATCAAACTTCTGGTTATTCATGCTTTAAAAACACAGGGGGGTAGTTGGAAGCAGTTACTCCAACAGAGTTTCGCTCAAGAAAAATCCAAATCGGTCGAAACAAAGGAGGCGGGGACACACAGTGAAGGCTCAAGCAGAAAGGAAAAGAAAGACATAAAAATGACATCAGGAGGTAAAGAAGACACTTCTATGCCCAACTCATCTCAACCCATTGGGAAATCAGTGACAAAAAAGTCTGTCGTAGGGGAACCTGCCATATCAAGAAAGAAGACAACCACTCAATTCCAGAGAGTAAGTCCTACCTCGGTTCAAAAGAGTAAAAGACAAAAAGAAGACTCAAAACCAGGTGGTCAATCGGACAATGTTCCTGAAACAATTGTGGAAATGTCATTGGAACCAGCCATCCAAATAGAGAAGACCCTTGTCTTCCATTTACAAAGCAAGAAAAAATCTGCACAAGCTAAAGCATCTAGCTCGGTCCTGCTCCCTAAAGACCAACGATCACAAAATAAGAAACGAAAGAAGGAGGAGACAGATCAATAAGATATTTTACTAGAGCCAACTGTAAAACCCCCTCCGAAATCCTCTAAAGAATTGAAAAGTATTTCTGAAGTTACTCGGCCTTCCCAAATATCAGTTGGTGAACTAAAGGAAACCGCTAAGGTGACAAGCAAAAATAAAAAGAAACTAGAAGGGAAGGAGGCACAAGTTCTAGAGCCTACACCTTAATATTCCAGGATAGGAATAGGGTTTGGCTAGCAGAAGCAAACCCCAGAATTCATAACTCAAGGCAGCAAAATAAAAGTCAAGTCAACATAGGAGGAACAGGTGTCCAGGCCTACCCCTGTCAATAAATATAAGAAAAGGAAACTGTTTGAAGAAACTTCTACCCCTGTCAGCAAGTCTAATAAAGTATCGCCACCCATATGCAGGACCACAAGAAATATGGCCAAACAGGTGACAACTCCAAACATACCTTCTCCTCAAAGGGAATCCATGGATATTCCAAGTTCTCTAGAAAAAGGGAGTGGTTGGGGAGCTGCCACAAGAGAAACAGAAGGACTGGTAATAATAAGTGAGATGGAAGGGTTGGTGACAGAGACTTTGAGGGATTTGAGGAAAGAAAAAGAAGCTCGAGAGGTGGTAACTCAAGAAGCACTCACACCGAGTCCAGGCAAGTCCCTGAGCAAACAAAAAATGATAATAAAGGCTCTGAGGAGTCTGAGGAAAGAAAAATAGGCACGAGAAATGGTAGCTAAGGAAGTAATCACACTAAGCCCAGACAAGTCCTTGAATGAACAAACATTATTAACAGAAATTGAGAGATTGAAGCAAGAAGTTGAAGAATACAAAATAATGGACAGGCATATCAAGGCAAAGAATGCAGAATTGAAAGAAAAGCATCCAGAGGTCTCTGCCAAACTTAACAAGGTCTTGCAATGGATCCATTACACTAGGGTGATCAAGAAGGAATTGAAGAGTGAAGCTTCTGATGTTAACATCCTACAATCTGAGGAATAACAGAGGAAGGTAAAATTATGCAGAAAGTTTTTGGGTATCAGTTTTTGATAACATTGCATGGGGACATGCAACACCTTCAGCATGGGAGAAATGTTGAGCCCCTATTTTGACATGGATAATGCCCTGTCTTACCCTATATCTAAGCCTTTTTTCCTCTGTTATAAACCTATAATGGACTATTCCCTCTCAAAACACATGCATAATAACTAAGTCATGTCCACAAGAGGTAATTGATGATTTAAAGCATGTTTGTTTAACTTTCTTAAATTAATTCTATTGAAAGTGTTTTATTTTGTATAGTCCTAATGGTTTGATTTATGAGCAGTCTATTCGGCACTACCAGACACCGTGCAATCTGGTACCAAATCCATTCCGATACCTAAGACATTTTTGATCTGGTACCAACTCCATTCTGGTACCAAGACATGCGCTATTCCAGTACTACCTGCTCTGTTCTATTCCAGTACTAGACCTGCGACTGTGTGCAATCCAGTACCAGAACCTATGTTTCCAGAATGCACCAGTTGGACCAGAATGATGGTTAATATTTCGAGAAGACAGTTGGATAGAAGCACCCAAGTCAATTTTCCAGTTGCAAGAGACTCCATCGCTCATGCACTTCGTGTCATGAGGATGGAGTCAATTCCTAAAAATTCAATGTAAATCTTAATTGTGAAATCTCTCAAACTGTTTAATGCTTATACATAGATATTGATAGTATCATCTTACCTTATATAGGGAATGTTGTATAGATGATAGCTAGTGATAATAGTGAATGTAAAAATATATTGTCAGAACCAGATGATACTTATCATTGTCATGTATGAAGTAAAGGACTATTCATCCAATTTACCAATTCAATTAATACAGAAGATATGTTATGTCAATTCTTGGATGTGAGTGAAAATTTTTATTCTTTTATTTTCTTAAGAGGTTCCTTGTTGGTTCAGCAAGGTCCCACCGCCCCAACTAAGGTAAACCTCCTTGCATACATTCTGTGTGTTTGTGTGGATATTTTACAACAGTGTGTGTGTGATTGGTCTTTACTTCATTTTCAGGATTGAGCATTGAGTTAATAAATTTGGATTGGTGTGAATAAGCAAGTGTTAGATCAAATAGACATTTCATTCTCAGATGTTGAAGATAGATTTTTCATGATTTGAAGTGTGGAACTGATATTTTGAGTTTATGACTGTAGTAGATCTAGTATCTCAAGGGACCAGAAGACTTTATATTTCATCTTCATGCTCTGTAATAAAGTCTTTCAGTTATACTGAACACTCCTTGTGTTGGTTTGATTGAATTACATGAGGTTGAAGTTGGTTTTGGTTTCGAGAATGGTTGGAATTGATTGTTTTAATTGCTATAGGAGACAAGCTTCTTAAAGTTCATATTTTCAATTCAAGAGCCTGAAATGAACAGACTTGTTTCTCTAGGACAACATCTCTTTGATTGACTGTTTGTTTAAGTTTCATTATCAGTTTTCTCTTCTAGGCTCAACGATATTTTGAAGTATTTAGAAATCTTAGAAATAGGGTTTTTATGTTATTAATTATTTCCTATATGCAACAGACTTAGGTAGGTTAGTTGTTCTCAGCACATATAGTGTAATGACTCTTTCGATTACAAATCTCGGATTGACATTTAAATGAGTGTGATATATACATTGAACATATTTACGCACCAACAACAACCATCACCAAATGACCCTTATTCAGAATCCTACACCTACCTCACTGCCAGAGGTACCAGTGATTTCCCCTATTCCATCCCCTGATGTTGTTCATATCCTTTCTCCTGAGCCTAAGACACACCCTACTCCTCCATGGTTCATGGATAGCCTATATGAGGATTTTCCCCCAAATCCCCCCAATTCTCCAGTTCATTTTCCCATGGAAATTTTATGCCCGACTACCATTTTCAACCCTACAATATCTCGATATTTGGTTTATGTCGAGTGAATCATCACAACCCCTTTGCATCACCACCCCTAACTCTTCACCACCATAAGACAACCACAAGGTGACAGTCACCAATGTTACACCCCTGGATCCCCTATTTTCTCGACAGTTCCATTGCGATGAAGACATCCTTGAGGAATTAACTACCCCTGATTGCCCATGGGATCTGCTCCATCATAGATCATTCTTTATTTCACATGAAGCCTTTACACCTCCTATCCAAAACTCCATATATGCAATCAATACCAAATATTTTCTCCCATCAGGGCACATAGACTAGTTCAATAGTCCTATCCCTACCCCCGATGTTTTTGAAGAAGGAAACATGGCCAACATTTCCCCCACCATCAAAATCGATATTTCCATCAAAAATGGAATCGTAGAAGAAATCACCATTGGCACCGCATTCTCTCCTGAAGAAATCATAGCCTACAAAGCTCTTCTCCAGGAATATCGGTACATTTTTTCCTTGTCATACACAGATATGCTCGGCCTTGATCCCTCTATTGTCGAACATTGTATAGACACATGGCCTGATATCACCCATGTACGACAAAATAAACGCCCATTACGCCCATACAAAGTAGCGGCCATCAAAGCCTAGATTTACAAATTACACACTACAGGGTTCATATACCCCATCACATATACGTCATGGGTCTCCAACCCCATCCCTGTCAACAAAAATTAGGGCACTATTCTTGTCTGCACTAACTTTCGTGATCTCAATCACGCCTGTCCCAAAGAAAATTTTCCCACTCCTTTTATCGACCAAATTATCTATGATTGTGTTTCCCACAAGGCTTTGTCCTTCATGAACGGTTTCTCTGGCTACAACCAGATCTAGATTCACCCAATTCATCAGTACAAAACCGCATTTACTACCCCATGCGGTACTTTCGCATATTGTGTCATGCCTTTTGGCCTCGAGAATGTCAGTGCGACATTCCAACGAGCCATGACATACGTTTTTCATGATTTGGCTCAAATCATCCTCGCCTACTTGGACGATCTCACTGCTCGATCCAAGAAATGCACTCAACATCTAGATGAATTATGCATCATCTTTCACAGATGTCCTCAGTAAAATATACGCTTGAACCCCCTCAAGTGCATATTTTGCATCACAGCTAGACGCCTCCTTGGGTTCATCGTTTCCCAATGTGGCATCACTGTCAACCCCCTCAAGGTCTAAGCCATCACCAAAACTCCACCACCTCGGAATTTACGCCAACTCCAAAGCCTACAGGGCAAAGCTAACTTTTTACGCCACTTTGTCCCTAATTATGCCACTCATGCACATGGTTTCCTTCACTTATTGTGCCACGATATTCCATTCCAATGGGATGAACATTCCCAAACCGCTTTTGATGATTTAAAAGCTGCACTCTCCAATGCCCCGCTGATTAGTCCACTCGACTATGACCATGAATATATCCTCTACTTATCGGCCTCAATTGTCTTAGTAATAGGAGCTCTTGTCCAATTACGAGATGATGACCGTGAGCATGTCATTTACTATATTAGTAAAAATCTTTGGCCACCATTCAAGTACAATCACAAAGAAAAACTCACCCTTACAGTTGTCCTCGCAGTCCAGAAACTGTGCCATTACATCCTGCTTCACACTACCAAAGTCATAGCAGATTCCAACCCCATGCAATACTTGGTCAGTCACCGACAAATTAATGGAAAATTTTCCTGATGGATTGTCATCCTTTAGGAGTATGACTTTGAATTTTCAACACCCAAGACCAAGAAATCCCTCATCCTCACCAAACTCATTACGACCTTTCCCTTACATACTACCAGTTCACCCATCAATATCGACTTCCTCGACGAACACCTCTTCTACATCCCCTCGGATGATCCTTGGTATGGCAACCTCCTCATCTACCTCTGAACACAAAAGTTAGGACTCCACCTCTCCAGAGATGATCGTCAGCGTATTCACCATCAGGCCCCTCTATATCTCCATATTGGTGACATCCTAT
This sequence comes from Picea mariana, assembly GCA_032191745.1. NCBI lineage: Eukaryota > Viridiplantae > Streptophyta > Pinopsida > Pinales > Pinaceae > Picea > Picea mariana. The sequence goes on from JASDQU010213333.1 coordinate 13,830, forward strand.
ATCAACGAGGGGTCAACACCATCCTTCGTCGATGTTTGACCATTGACGAAGTTGATAGAGTTCTCAATGATTTCCACAACGGCGCTCCCAAAGGCCAGTGTTATAGGATAAATTGGTAAATGTGGACATAAACTAATCTCTCTAGATCCACCTGGATCTAGAACAAAACATGACAGGACATGACACTTTACCTGAGTTACAATCATTGATCTAAGGTTCAAAGAAGGAATTGATGACTTACCTTTGAGATCTTTTCCTTATATCTTTGTTTTTCCCACTTCTCTCTAATGCTCTTGTGAAACCAGATCTATAATGACACAAACCAACCAAAGTGAAAGCAACTATAATAGATTCAATGAAAAACTTAAACATGTGATCAAGGAGTCATGTAATAAAATGAGAATGATTTTATGGGAAAGAAACATGCCATTGTATTATATTGAATAAAAGTGGAAGATACAACCAAAATTCCTTGATGTCGCAAGTTCCCTTTTAGTGGTCCTTCATTCCAAAACACACATATACTTGTTCCGAGATTTGCATGAAGATGATCTTCAAAATCTTGATGATTGAATTCAGACCTCAAGCATAAACTGAAATTCTATACACAATCTCCAGCATATTCTTCTAGCAATCCTTTGTTCAACTTTGCTTAATTGTGCTTAACCTTTTCCATGAGAAGCCCATTATTATATAGGAGAAGCTAAAGTGGTTAAATGGATGAGGATGATCCCACCAGATCAGAGAAGTCAAAAGGATCATAACCATATGGACGCCACCTCACATTCCAGAAGATTCCCCTTCTAGAAACTTCTTGAACCCCTTTCCTCTTTTGGCTTTCAAACGTCACCGCACCTTGCCTATATAGCAGCCTGTGTAAATCCCGTAGTCCAGCTATAGAGATTCCTGTGGAAATCATGGATTTTCTCACTGTACACTGTGGGTAGTCTACGACGTCTTTCTAAAAAGTAGTCTTGCAGGGGAGGAAAGCAATCACTTTTCTCAGGCAAAAGATGATTTTGATGGCCTGATTACATGCTTGTAAAGTCATCATCAAAGTGAACAAAACAATGTGTAACAGAATGCCCCCCAAAGTATGAGGTCGGAACTTGTGAGAACAGAAATACTTTGTAAAATACGTGTGTGTGTCGGGAACAAAGAACACACCAATCAGGAACCTGCAAACAAACAATCATCTGCACAATATGATACCACATCTGAAGTAGGCATTCCCATGTTCAGACTACAAATGATTGAAATCATAAGTGTAATTCATGGAAATTAATGATACACTATGGATCCATGTCATCATAATGTTACATAGCCACCAGGAATACACTGTAGATCTATGTACGAGAAAACATTCAGATACAAACATAGCCACGAGACATACAAAGTGGATCTATGTGTCAATACAAATAATCAATAATCCATCACAACCTAGACCATGAATGATGAGATCCAGGGTCTTCAAACCCATCATCCATAAGTACGAATCTAGCCATGTGATTACAGGTATTGGAGTTGAACATGGTTAGAAACTGCTTGATTACTGGTTATTAATGAAAAACGTTAACAAGTGCGAGGGAAATCACCATTGATGTCAATGACTCCCAAGGTATTTTAGTAAAATCCAACTAATGTGAATAAATGAGTTGAAGTCGAACATTCGATGGAATATTTTGATTAGGGATAATGATGTGAATCCACTGTCAAGAGTGAAGAAACCTGCCATTAGGGCATGCAGGCTCTAAGGTACTAAACGATTTCTAAGTCTCGTCCCTGGATAATGAGTTGAATTCGAAAGTAAGAGACTCATCACAGGAGGGCCTTGGTGTATCCCCCATCAATGATATGAAATAAATAAAAGATTTAGGATAGAGTAAAACATGAATATGATTTGAAACTGACATAGGGAAGGCTGACATGGTAGGAATTGACAACTGCAGATGGCCGACTCAAGAGAGGGCTTATTCGGAGTACTCTTGAACATATGGATGACACGACGACAGTCTTGGCAGCATTGACTCAAAGACGACCCAAGATATAAACTTGCAGAAAGTCAGATGAGAGACAAATGGATTTCCCAACCCAGATTCAAGTAATGAAAGGGGGTGTCATGTTCAAGAGCGACTAGTACGGTCACTAACACAAATACAAAGACACATTTCTTTCCCAAATTTTTCCCCACCATTTCTGGCGAGTACCTCTTTATTTTTACACAAGCTTGAGGAGGATAACATATTCTTGTAATGTAAGCTCATCCTTTGGACGAGTCCCTCAGAGTATTCTTAACGAACCCTAAGAAGGAGTGGTTCGGTCCCATGTGGGTCTTTCGATGTTTTTTTAACGAGTCCGAAGATAGAAAACTCAGAGGCTTTTCATGTGTATAGAGTCTGAAAAACACTTAAAGAGAACTCTCTCAGTTCCTTTTTCGTAAAATAGTTTGACGGTACCGAAAAAGTGATAAACCATCGCCCATCGAACATTTTATTCAAATACTTTTACGAGCATGAACAAAACAAGGTCGCTCGGCAATATTTTCATTTTTATGGAGTGTGAAAAGATATTATATGATACTCCATGTGTGTTTATTTTCATGTTACCAAGATGAGTATGAAAGGATGAAAAAAGTATACTCGATTGCGTTCTCATAAATTTTCGAGCACGAGAACGAACAAAGAGTGAACTCAAGGTTTTACTAAAAAACCCTAAAAATATCTATATGCGTAATGAAGAGAAAAAAAAATTACGGAACAAACTTCCATACTCCGTTAATTAGGACCCTAGTCTTCTTCCTGCAAAAAACAAGACACTCATGAGGCTATTAGACTTGAGGGTTTATAAAAAAATGCATTTATATAGTATAAAATATTATGGAAAAAGGTAAAAACTGAAATAAATAAGAGTAAGAGCTCTTTTTACCCTTCCATTTGCATTTGGTCAAGAACTTGTCTAAAAACCCCTTTTTTACCCCTTACTTCGGCTTTCGATTGTGAGGAGCACAGACGACCATTCGGCGAACAGTCTCTGTCAAGACGGTAAGCTCTTCATCCTCTTCCTTTTGAATGGATTGAAATTTGTTTTTAGTGGTTAAAAGATGTTTTTTGGGTGAGTTTTTGGGCCGGTAGACGTGTGTTGGGGCCGCCCCAGGTGACTAATATCAGGCCCTGCAAAAATCAAGGATTTTCGTAGGTGCCCAATGGCTCACCTGCGGAAATCCCGCACTATAATTGAAGTCCGATTGCGGTAGCCGGAAACCCAAAAAGAAATGCATGCATTGGACCAAAAAGAATTCAAAAAATGATGATTAAAGTTGCTAACTATCTTCTCTCATCTCCATGCAGGTGTTTGATTGCCAAAATGTTGGAGTGGAGAGAACAAGAGCATGAGGATGATGACTTCATGGCTTTGAATGATCCGGGCACTGTCAATTCCCTTCGACAGTGTGGCTTGTTAAAGTTATTCAAAATCCAGGGCATGAGAGCCCAACTAAGACTATTAGAGTACTTGGTCCATATGTGGGACGTGGACCAACAAGTGTTTCATGTGGGTGTCCATGTTCTTTCCTTGGACATCGAAGATATTTACTTTTTTGATGGGGCTATCCCATCGTGGGGCACATGTGACCCTAATAGGGGGTTGAGGTGGTGGCTTGTCGATGAGCGAGTACATCCGTTGGCATTGCGAACCTAAGGCGGAGAGGCGCAAAGGTAAAGTGGCCATCAGAGGAGTTCGATATCTGACTCTCAGAACCATTCTCTTTACTATTGCACGGATGGTGGGAAGTTCTTCATCACACATGGCCCTCCATAATTATTTTCAATGTGCCATTGAATGCACAAAACCTCGAGTGTTCAATTGGTGTGGCGGTGTGATCCGCAGTATGAAGACACAACTTACTAAAAGCAAGAATGGAGACCTAAAGCAGTTTGGATATGGGTCCATTTTGGTGTCTTTCTTCTTAGAAGAAGTCCTTCATTTGCGGCTGCAGGTAGAGTGGGGAATACCAGCCCCACGAGACCTAAGAATGAAATCGTGGTGCGACCTTATGGCGCGACATGTAGCGGGCCCCATTGTCAAGTAAAATGATTCATTTTTTGATTGGTTAAGGCCCCAAATTTTGATGATTGATGATTATGCGTATGTCAGCCTGGATTTTTGGGGAGATCCTGACTTGGTTCACCCTGAGGGATTTCAGTGGGGAAATCTAGGTAAGAAAGACATTTTGTTCTTTATAGTGTTTTTGTGGATTTTTAGGATATAAGATGTTTTTTGTGTTTTCGATCTAAAGACTAATCAAAAAAATTTGACCATGCAGATTTAGGGCCACACCGGCCTCCAAGCACATCTCTGATCCAAAGACGATGAGAGGCAGGTGTAGTAGCAGGGTGGGATGCTAGCGACTATGAGGAAATGGAGCAGAACCTAGAGGGTTTGACAGTAGGCATTCCTGACATCTCGATGGAGGAGATCCCGAGGCATTATCAATTCCATACTGTAGGCATGTCTGACTCACTTAGTCGGTTACTTCGTAGGGTGGCAGGGGTAGTAGTATTGTTCAAGGATAAATTCGTGAGTGCGGACACAGACCAATCTCCACAGATCCACCTGGATCTGGAACAAACCGTGACAGAATACTACTCTTTCCCTA
>JASDQU010213335.1:14510-29825 GCA_032191745.1 Picea mariana
TACATATGAAACCCGAGACTTAGCTCGAAATGATGGGCTTATCGTTTTTATACTGCCACCTCCCACAGGGTATAGGCCATGACTAGGTTCATTCAAAATTCATCATTGCGCAACAAGGTGGAGTTGGTTTCTAAAGTTTAGGAGAGGAAAATTTTTGTGAACCAAAGAGTAGTGACAAGAATAGGTCTTACCAAGAGCCACAAAGATATATAGAAAAAATTAATTTCAATGGATCCTTTGTGTTTCAAACAACAATTCAAAGCACACTTCACAATCGATGAGCCTGTTTAAAGCAATAAACAAGATGAGCTTCACAGCAAAAAAAAAATCCTTTATTAAAAAAAAACTATAGAGACATCTGCCTTTCATAAACCTTAGATAAAATGGTAATACAATCATAAGTTTTAATGATTCATTCATGCTTTCAGTCATGAACGAAGCATGAAAATGAATAAAGGAAAACACTAGGAATAACCAAAACATCACATTCACAGTTTCAAAAATTGCTTATGAAAAGAAATAACCATATGAACATGGGTAGGAAGCTACATAATTTATTATTCGATGCTTTAAAATATGAAAATATGTAGGGGTGCCAACAATGGCAATTTGCTGGGAGAAGAAGTTATCTCTATATCACCGACGAGTTCAAGTTAGAAATATTAGAATGATTTTAGATCAAAGAACAACTGAAAGACATTAAGCATCTTAAAAATCATTATGTGGTCTAGTTTAAGATATCTTTCGTTAAAAATTAAATATGATGACAAACTTCACAAATGAGAGCCACAATGTTTAAGTTAATGGCTCCAATGTTGTTGACAGGGCCACTGCTACCAGCAGGCATCCATAGCCTCGGCACGGATGTCAATTAACCCACTCTGACGCCTCTATCATGTCCAATAAATTTCAATTCAGAATGAAGGATGCTTTTGATCAAAATTTATACCTGAGAATTTTCTCTAACCTGACATCGCTTCGCTGCCAGTGGGCCCGTTCAATACCCCGATGAAGTTGTCTTGGAATCATGCATGCATTTACCCGGTAGATCTGTTCAGTGTTCTGACGGGTTTACAAACACTTCCCACAACTCTTGAGAATTTTTTCATAATATTATATAAATTTAAAAACATTCATAAGAGCAGGGTGACGCTGAAAATTCCAATTTTTACAAGACTTGTTATTTTCCATCCTTTTAATTTTTGCTTGCTAACCTTCATCATGGTTTGAGAATAGTTCACTAATGAAACTATTTTTCAAGGACAAGAAAGCATTCTTTAGTCACTTTCTTAAAATCAGGGGCAGCGTAAAGAGATTTTTAATAATAGTCGCGTCTTCTCTCAAATGCAAATTGAAACCAAAAATCAATTCTGAACAAAAAACCATCTTTAAATAGTCTACGTTTTTAGGAAAACACAACATTTGATGCTCCGACAGTCCTTGACAGTTGTTTTAAGATGAAGCATTATGTTCTCCTTTTTTGAACTAAACTATAATACAGGCATGTTTGACTCGGAAAGCCAATAAACAGAAAAAAAAAATGAAAAAAAAATGGAAAGCAAAAGGTGTATCTGGCATTTGTCAGGCGAAATACCTTTTGAGAGCTTGGCCATTCATTGGGAAGGTGTCTGGATATCCATCTAAATTTTGCAGGCAGAAAGAACCGGGACCTAGTTTTTCAGCGATTAAGACAAGTCCCAACCACAGGTTCTGGAATTTGGTATGTTCCCCTTTCCTCTCATGAGGTTTATCCCAATTGAGGACAAGATCACCTACCTCAAAATTCTTGTCCGAGGCAGAACTCGAATCAAACTAGCTTTTGACAATATGTTGATGCTGATCTATTTTTTCTTTCACTTGGCCTCTTACCTCTTCTAACTTCAACAAAGAATTAATCCGACTTTCCAGGGGAGGACAATCTTCTTCCTGAAATTTCAGCGATAGTTGCAGAGAAGGAAGAAAAAAATGCAGAGGAAGAATTGCGTCCCTTCCGTAAATGAGAAAGAAGGGGGAATTACCAACAACGGTTTTTAGAGTCACCCTATTAGCCTAAATTGCATTGAATAGTGCGTTGTGCTAGTTTTTGTGGTTTTCAAACACTGTCCTCTTGATGATCTTCATCAGGCTTTTGTTTTTCGATTCTGCTAAACCATTTCCTTGGGGGTAATAGCTAGAAAAATATTTTAGTTTTATCCCTTTTTCTAAAGAAAAAGCACTCATATCAAGGGAAGAAAAATAGGAAGCATTATCGAAACCAGACATTCAGGAATATCGAATTGAGTAATGATGTTTGAATTAAGGAAATATATTACCTGAATGGTGTTTACCACTTTTAATGGTGTAGCCTTAGACCATCTAGTAAAATAGTCTGTCATTGTAATGATGTATTTATGCTGCTGCGAGGAGGTGGGGTTAATTGGGCCAATGATGTGAATACTCCATTGCTGAAAAGGGAAATCCCCCGAGATAGGTTGCAACGAGAATTTCGCCCTCTATACTCATCCAGAAGCCTTTTGGCAGATTATGCATTTGCGACATAATGTATGGGCATCTTTGAATAGTGTGGGCCAATAATACCCTACTCTTAATACTTTGTGAAAAGTAGTGTCTCCACCGAAGTTTCCACCAGTGTCTCCTGCATGCAATTCAGATAACAATTTATCTGCTTCATTTCTTTCCAGACAACGCATAAGGATTTCATCAAAATTTTTGCGAAATAATATACCATTCACTAGCTAGAAAGGTGCAGATTTTAGTCTTAATGCTTTTCTCTTTTTTGGATCAATATGACAAGGAGATGAACCGTGTGTTAGATAAAACTTAATGTCATCAAACCAAGAATTACCAGGATCTTGTGCACAACATATTTGATTTTGATTATGTTGATCTTCAATTAAGATCGATCAGAGGAGAATGTGTAAAGAGTGAAATCTTGTGAAAAGTCAGGGCTCATTAGGGATGAAACCTCCACTATGGATTTTTAGATTGAGTCAAAATCTTGACTTTATTGTGGTCCCCAATGATATTGCACATCCTTTTTTATTAAGTTTTGCAATGGCCTCACCATTTCTGAGAAACTCAGGACAAACCTTCTGACAAAATTTATTTGACCTAGAAAAGATTGCATAGATTTTTTGGAAGAGGGGGGAGGAAGCTTTGAAATGACTTGAGTTCTTTCAGGATCAATGATCATCCCTTCATTGGATACTATGAATCCGAGCAGCTTTTCTTGTTCCACTGCAAAGACAATTTTTTTAGGATTTAGAGAGATGTCGTACTTACGACATTGTTGTAAAAAAGATCTCAGATGGGCTAAATGATCCCCCTTATTTTTGGAGAAAACAGTGACATCATCGAGATAGACCACTATAGATTGATTGATTAGACCGCGAAAAGCGATATCCATCGCTCTCTGGAAAGTGGCCTCGGAATTTATAAGCCCAAAAGGCATATTTCTATAGGCATAGGTACCCCATCAAGTATGGAAAGTGGTTTTCAGCTAGTCTGGGGGAGACATGAGAACCTAGTTGTACCCTGAAAAATCGTCTAGTAGTGACAATCTTTCAGAACCAGATACCTGCTGGAGAATTTGTTCCATCGTAGGAATAGGGTAATTGTCTTTTTCAGATGCTCGGTTTAAGTTCCAAAAATTGACACAGAGTCGAATTTTTCCTCTTTTCTTCCTCACAGGGACAAGGTTAGAAACTCATTGTGTTTGTCTTACTGGGAAGATTGTCTTTGCATTCAATAATTTTTTTAGTTCTTTCTTGAACGCTGGTTCAAGTTTGGGGTGCATCTTTCTCAACTTCTGTTGAAAAGGTTGAGTCTGGGGTTTCATGGGGATAATGCGTTGTATAATGTTAGGGTCAAACGTTTTTAGATCATCATATGTATAAGCAAAGACATCCTTAAATTATTTAAACAATTTTATAAAGGTTGATTTCTCTTGCTCAGAACATCTCGTTCCAAAATTGATGCATTGTGGATTATCTTTAGTTCCCATATTTAACTTTTCATGGGTCAAGGAAGAACTATTCATTTTACAATTTACTGATTTTTTGAATTTGTCATGCAAATCATAAAAATTTTCTAATCCTACCACTAATTTCGAAATAGAATTTACCAGATCCGATGTTGATTCGGGAGATCTTGGGTCCTATATTACCATAAAATTGCGGAGGTCTTCGTTGTGGGTGCCTTCATCGATAACCGCACCTCGAAAAATGTCTTCCATGCGCAGGAAACTGATGATCTGTTGATCATCATCGAATACTCTCCAGTTAGTGATTTTGTTTGGGACGGATGGTCTGAACAACAACTCAATCGAAAATGCGTTTGGAGAAAAGACTTCTATGGAAAAAAAATTGGAAGCAACATTAGCTAACAAGTCACCCTCATAATTGTTTAATCTTGGAATGGATTTAATGTTAAATGAATAAAATTTGTGCATTAGATTCCATACCTCAGCTTGATAACTTTTCAGGTGTGGTGATAGGAAATGAATGGAATTTCTTACCTGTCTGACCATAATTTATGAATCGCCAAATACCATTAAATTCTGTACTTTCAAATCTAGTGCCTTTCTGAGTCCTTGCAAAAGTGTCTCGTATTCAGCAGTGTTGTTTGTGCATTCAAATTCTAATCGGCAAGCAATCAAAGTTTTGTTACTTGCTGGGTCAATCAGCACACATCCTGCACCAGATCCTTCTTTAGATTTGGATCCATTGAAGTAGAGAGACCATATGTGAGTTTCATCGGCCATATTAGACACATTAGGTAGAACTGTCGACTGTGTGTATGTCATGAGTTTCTACTGTTGTTCCAGGTTAGTGATGATAGAAGTTTTCACCATGAAGTTTACGAAAAAGGTGTTCATTCCATGCATTTCAGGTGAATTAGCGGAAGTAGTAAATGGTTCATTAACATCATTTAAATTGGTCCCGGTAAGCTTAAGGTAATGCTCACGATTGATCATGATTTTGTTAGGCTTCACATTCTTTGGTAGCCACAAATGGGATCAGTCTGTCGCAAAGTAGTCATGCAACTATTCGAACTAATCTCTGCTTAAAAATAATCCATATACTTCAGGGATGTCAATGACAATGATATCAATAATCTGGTGAACCTTAGGATTAGAGGATAGCCTAACAAAGACATTTTTTAATTCACCTATTACCTTAACATTGGTCCTATCGAGTTGAATAATTTTTAGACTGGAAGGTTGAAATTTAGCATTGATTTTTTGGAAGACAGATCAGGGCATCACATTTGATGATGCACCAAAATCTATCATGTAGTTATGTACATTTCTATTGAAAATTTCAGAAGTCAATAAAAAAGGTGGGACATTTTTGCGAGTATTAACAGATCTTTGTTGGCTTTTAGTCGTTGTCCCTTGAATTACTTTATCTACATTTGATACACTTTTTACAGCAAGTTCTCTTTTATCCAAGGGATCTGGTGTTGTTTTAGTAGGGACTTTTTGAGGTGTTTTAGGGATGATTTCTGCAATTTTCTTGTTGTTCAGATTGTTGTTTTTGTTGTTTTCTGCATTGTTCTAAGGCATCTTTTGCATAAGAAAATGAAATTTCAACAGTTCATAAATATAAATATTAGCTCTAAGTTTCTTTAGGTCTTCAATCAAATTGTATTCTAAACTTGGGGTTGCTGAATTTTGTTTAGTTTTAGTTTGCTTAAACTGTTTTTGCGGCGCATTAGTTTCAATTTCAGAAGAGGGTTTATTCTGGGTTTTTCTTCTGGTATTGTAAGGATGGACAGTTTCAAAATTGGCTTGAAAGTTATTGTCGGAAAAATGCTCGAATATATTGGGAGAGGATTCATCTTCTTCGACGGTTTCTTCTTCAACCACATCTTCAGAAATCTCAGGGGGAACTAAGTTATCATGTGCTTCAAGGATTGTCTGTATAGCATATTGTAGGCTTTCGAGGTTCATGCCTTCAGGATTTAGGTTTGGTCAATTTGAGGGAAAATGTTTTCTAAAAGGGGGTTTGTAAATCCATTTTCTTGAAAATGCTTCTTCAGCTGATCTCCTTAAGTCTACGACTTGATTTGACAATTTTTGGATGACCTTTTGTAAACTTTCCAGATCTGAACTCTCTAATTGAGTTTTGGTTTGGAGAGGTCTAGGAAGAATTTCTATCTTCTGCTTAGAAGATGGGGTAATCTCTACCTCATTACTAAGATTATATTTTAGGCTTAAAATATCTTTCTCAATTTGGCTTGATTCCTCGAAGGCTTCTGATAACGTTTCATTCTTAGACCTTTTTACCCAAATTCCTATATTCTGGTGTAGGGATTTGGTGTAATATGCGATAATAAGACTTTCAGTGGGCATTGAATCAATGGAGATTCGATTTTTTAATGTGAGGAACCTTTGATTAAAATCTTTTTTTTTTCCTTAGGGTTCATCCTTAAGCTGAAGAGTTCCATGACTAAGACTTTGGGAGATTTATCATCTCCGAATTTCTCACGGAAACAAAACTCGAATTTGTCCCAAGATACAATGGTGTTGGGTTGTTGGGAAAAATACCACGTAGAGGCATTGCCTTCAAACGTATAAGGAAAAAGTCTACATACTACATCTTCATGTTCTACGCTTTGGAGTCTAATGGATATGAATATTTTTATGTGATCCTCGATGATTTTCTGAGAGTTTGGATTGAATTTAGGGAGCCATTTCTCTGGATGTTTAGGCAAAGGGTGATGGGGTCTAGGTATGGCCACAACATATTGATCGAGCCAGGGTCTGGTGGGATTGTTTGGATTTTCCATGGGCGTAGGTGGTGTTGAAGGCTGAGATGAAGAACTGGCTTCGTCAAATGATTCTTCTCCCAAAGAGGAAGGAGATGAAGGAGGTGGTGAAGATGGGATACCATATCCTTCAGCTGCAGGAGTGAGGATGTGATATGGATCTATAGGGTTTAGGAGCAGACCAGTGCCTTCAAGTTTCTCTCTAATATCAGAGAAATCTAAAGGTTGATTCAGTGGTTGATCCGGTTGTCTGATACGGGCCAAAGCACCATGTATTCTTAGAAGTGACTGAAGAACAATTTCTTGTACGTCATACCTTGGAGGGTTTGGTGTTACTGGCTTGGTAGTAATCTGTGGATTTTTGTTTGAGGTGGTTGTTGTTTGAGAAGTAATGTTGTCATTAGAATGAATTCTTGTGGGGGAGGAGTCTTGCAACCTCCATGTGCCATCAATCGTGTTCAGTCCCTCCTTCTAGCACCATTTGTTGATGGGAGAAAATGACCATCCATCAATTGGAAGGACGAGTTCAGTCCAGGTTTCTCTAAGTAACCCAAGCCGTTTGGTATAACTCATCCTAATGGGCTTAATAGCTCCATTGGCCAATCTAAGAATCCTAAAAGAAACAAAAATAAAAGAAAAGAAATAGGTAACTAATTACTAAATATTACATATATGTACATATGTATATAATGTGACTGTAATAGGTGTATTTAAGATAAAGATAGATAACTGTTATTTATATACATTATTTACAGGCTACAAGTTTTAATCAAAACTTACAAAAATTGATGTGAAAATGACTGCTTTCGAAGAAGAAACTTTGGGTCTTCCCCTATGCCGACAAATGGTTCTGTTGCTAGGACGTGAAAATGTTATTGCTGGGAACTGAGAAAGAAGAAACCTTGCGCAAAAGAAATCTCTATGCATAGATCTGTTGCCCTAGTGTGCAGATTTTTACTCAAACTGTGAAGCTTTGCACCAGGAATAAGGTCAGATATGGAGAAAGGAAGATTAGATCCGAATAAAAGAAGCGAGATATGAATGCTCTGTGCTCTAAGAAAACTAAAAGTGGAAATTTTTTAAAGAAAGAAGTCAGATCTGTAGAAAAGAGGTAAGATCTATAAGCTCTGTGCTCTAATAAAGGTAAGAATAGTCAAAATTTTTTGGATCTGAAAGCTTGTGCTCTGTAGAAGTAAGATAAGTGAAATTTTTTGTTTCTAAAGCATGGATCTTCTGTCCTAGCTTCAAAACTAGGGCATTAATCAATGAAAGAAAGTTTGATATGGATATATTTGATAAGTATAATGATAGATATGTTATACCTATGCATAGAAAGAACGTCTGGACTAACAAGTGGATGCAGGATCCTAGAAAGAGTTTTTTGCAGGCTAGCTACCATGATCCTAGTGCGCAGTACAAAAGAAGTTGGGAACATTTAAACGAAAGAGAGGGATAACCCTCTGTTACAGTTGCAGAAGACCGGGACATTTTTCTAAGGAATGCCCTGGTGGAAAATCTAGTTGTCTCTATTGCAAAGCTTTGGACCATGAAGTGTTGGATTTCCCTAGAATGAATGCTAAGGTTGAAAGAATGAACCTGGATCAATAAAACCCTAAGGCAGATCCAGAAATCGTAGAAACTTAGAAGGAATCATAAAAGATATTGCTACAGATGAAAGAACCCTTGAATGATCACCGACATGTTAGGCTATCAAAGATCTTTAAAGAAAAGGAGAAAGTCGAAGAAAGAATAGGGGACTTCGACATTGGCTGTATTCTTGATGAAGAAACATAAGTGAACATTATGCCAGAAAGAATTCCGAAAGCTATAGGGAAGCCTGCCTTGACCCATTCCCTAGGAGGAGCAAATTTATTCAGAGGAAATCTAGTAAACCTATGTGGAAGGTTCGCCCGTATACCTATGTCTGTCAATGGAACTTCAATAGAGTAAGACTTTGAGATTATTAAATTTGTTGAAGACAACGCCCCATTTACCATGCTCATAGGAAAACCTTGGATTGATAGAGAACAGGCCAGACAAAAAGAGGAAGAAGAAGTGTTGGAATAGAAGAAGCAAGAGTTAAAAGACTTTATGACCAGAAGGAGCGCGCACTTGATTTAAGAATAGATCGCAGATATTTAATAGTAGCAACTCTAATGTCGAGGCTAAGAGAACACTAGAGGATCTGCATACGATTGAGTTACCTATTTTTGATACATAATAAGTATTATCCAGGAACCTCAGGAAAGACTTTCAACAACACAAAGTAACTAAAACCACAGAAGATAAGCATCAGAATGGTAAAATCATTACTGAGATGAAGCTCATGGGGAAGAAGGCTAGAAAGTTAAGAAAGAAAAGGGGTAATACTACAAGGTTACAACAAGTTATAGAGGATACTTCGCAGACAGAAAAATTGCAAAATTGGAACTTCGCCGAGATATCAGAACAATGACATAGAGTACTTCGCCATGACAAAGCAATATAGTCGTTGGGGCTGATATATCTGTTCGACTTCCACTCCGAATGGGCATAAACGAAATAAAGGTTCGTCATCCAACCGTTGAAAGCACCATAACAGGTCAAACCAGAGTTAATGAGGGATCATAACTATTGCCAGAAAACCGTTACTAAGCTTCCCTACTTAGTCCATTGCACCATGCACCGAGAATACTTTTTTCTAAGTGAGAAATTGAGCATGAAACCTGAGATTCACTCACCCTAAGATCATTGCCTTGTTCTTGAAGAACATGTCCCACAACAGGTGGCACAACTTGAAGAAGTAATCCAGCAAATTCAGCAACGCATCATAGATCTGTAACTTCGTACCATGCCCGAGACTCCACAAGAAGTAAGAGATTTGAGGGAAGCAACTTCTCATAGCGCAGTTGGTCGATTAAAAACCTTGGATTTGGATTGTAAGCAGTTGAGCGCTAGAATCTCCTGGACTTATGAGAACCTCACAGAAAACCCAGAATTGCAGACATTAGAAGCACAACTCTAAGAAGCAAAGAAGCATGCAGATACGCTACAGGCGCAGCTAAAGGCCTTGACCCTAGTAGAAATAATGAAGTGATTTTCAGAACAACGCATTGCCCAACAATAGGTACACATGCTGAAAAGTAAAGTGATGGAAGTCTGTCAACAAATTCAACCCCTCTAAGAGAAATCATGCCACTTTTTCACTGAAGTTGAGAGCCAGGCAACCGAGCTCGAACAAGTTGTCATGAATGCAGAACAATGCATGGAAGGACCAGTAAATGACACAATGATCCAGGATTTCATTGAGCAAGAGGCTGTCACATTGTAACAAGTGAGTGTTGGGGGCCTGTTGGCCCTTGCCCAAGTTTTGAGGAACACTTGGTCATATTTGATCGTTTTTGGACATCGACACCCTATCAAAGATGGACCACCAGGCGAAGCAGAGATCATGGGATCTCAACCCACTTTTGGGGCCCTTTTAGGGTTTTGGGTTAATGTAATGGGAAAGGGATGTCGACCCATGGGTTTACCCATGTTTTAGGCCTATGTTGTAAAGTAAAAATAAGTATTTAGGCAATATAGGAAGATTCAATGGCTTAGTGCTAGTAATTAGATCTATGTGATCGAATGCAAATGCTCTGTGCATAATTGTAAGAGGCTTGTAGAGCTGAGTGCAAGTGTTGTAAGTGTTGAGTGCACAGATTGTAAAAAGGCCCTGTGCTAGATCTACTCAGGGAAGGAGGATATGGTGAGGTGAGCGCAGATCTCTTGTCCTATGCAGAGTACAAGTTGAGTTCTGTGCTGTAACCAGATTGACCCAAGCTAATAAAGAATAACAAGACTTTGTGGACGTAGCCCCAGGGTGGGGGTGAACCACATAAACCTGTGTGTCATGCTTTGTGTTGTTGCTTTCTTGTGTTTTCATTATCTTGCTAAGTACTATGCCATGATTAGATAGATTTGTTTATGCTTTGTGATTCACTAGATGTATATCAATAGTATATATGATGTGTATGAGGATGCTTAGTGTTGGTCTACAAGATCTAATATGTTTTTCTGTTACTAAGCACTGAAATATCTTATATCTGAGCAAGTACTGCGACGTTTTGTCTTATCTGCGAAGTACAATAAGGGTGAATAGTGATGAATGAATGGTGATAAGTTCTCTGTAAAGGATATAATCAAAGATCTATGTCCCAGCTAAGGTTGCAGACACCTGAGTATTGCAACCACTCATGCCTCTAACTCGGGTGAGACTTCATCTGCTTCGTAGGTGTTGTCGAAAGGGCTGGTAGTTAGGGTTTTGTTGATGTGCTCTTGAGCGTTGAACTGTGGGTCTGCCCCTGTGCCAACAAAACCCTAGCTCATGAAACATACCTCAAACAAGATGTGCCATATCCCTCATAAATAGACCCCAACCATGTTGTTGCCGTGATTTTTCTGCCGCACTTTTTCTGCTGCATGATTTTTGCCACAATTTTTCTGCGGCAATTTTTGTGCCGTGATTTTTCTGCCACATTTTTTTGTCGCACTTTTTCTGCCGTGATTTTTCTATCACACTTTTTCTACCGCGATTTTTCTACCGCACTTTTTCTGCGACAATTTTTCTGCCGCACTTTTTCTGCCACACTTTTCCTGCCGCATTTTTTCTTCTGCAATTTTTCTCTATCAATAATACTTTCCCAAATAACCTTTCACAAAAATAGATATTCAATGATATTCAAGTGTGATTTTTAAAATGAGAGACCCTTGCCTCTTATTTATACTTTTATGTAGCTTCCTCAAGGGGTTACCTTTTAACCATCTTAACCCAATTTCCTTATTTTAGGGTTAACCCACTTCTAACCACTTGTCCACATAGTAATTTCTCCATTAAATTTATTATTTAAGTAATTTCTTTTGAATCCACTTTGACTTATAGTACACTCATCACTTGACTTTATTATTTACCTTCTAAAATCTCTTAAACTACTTTCCTTATTTTAGGGCTAACCCACTTATAACCACTTGTCAACTTAGTAATTTCTCCATTAACTTTATTATTTAAATAGTTTATTTTGTATCCACTTTGACTTATAGTACACTCATTACTTCAATTTATTATTTAAATAATTTCTTTTTTTCAACCACTTTGACTACTTTGACCTTTTGGGGCTTCTAGATGACTCATGAGGGTTCTCCAACTTCACATGGCCATAACTCTCTAACCGTGCGGAGTTATGTGACGTTCCACATACCACCATAAATTGCATGACATGTAATATCCATCTAGAATAGTTTTACCTACAAATATACAAAAAAATCATACCCTTATCCATTAAAAAAGATTGGGTCCATTACCTAAACCTTTGTGCTACTAGAATTCGCTACCAAACTTTCTTCAAGGGTTGACATCAATGACAAGAAACCTAATTAATCAATAGTGTTTTAGGTGTAGGCCAATAAATTATAGCTTGGATATTTCTTGGTGAACCTCTACCCCCTTTGCCCCTATGATATGTCCCAAGTAAATAACTTCAGGCATCCCAATTTCACATTTTGATTCTTTGTCATACAATGATTGTTCCTCCATGATGCTTAAGACCTCATCCACATGCTTGAGGTGATCTTCCCATGTCCTACTATAAATCAACAAGTCATAAAAGAAAACTAGTAGGAACGTCCTCAATTGTTTGTTCAATACATGATTCATGCAGGATTGGAAGGTGGTTGGCACATTGGTCAAACCGAAAGGCATGACAAGAAAATCATAATGTGCATAGTGACATCTCAAAGTTGTCTTGTGTACATCCTGTTCTCTCATTCTAATTTGATGGTGTCTGAAGCGCAAGTCAATTTTGGTGAAGTATGTTGCGCCATGCATCTCATCTAATAGCTCATTTATCCTAGGAATATGATACATGTTTTTGATGGTTTTATTATTCAAAACCATATAGTTAATACACATGCGCATGGCACCATCTTTCTTCTTGACCAATACAATGGAAGATGAAAAAGGACTGAAACTTAGCCTAATGTGGCCCATGTACAACAATTCCTTGATGGCTTTTTCTATTTAATCCTTGAAATTCTTGGGGTGCCTGTATTGTGTAGCGATAATTAGTTTGGCTCCTTCTTCCAACTCTATGATGTGTTCAAATCCCCTATCTGATGGCTATCTTGGGGGAATAGGCCGAAAAGAATTATTTTGTTTATCAATTATTCTTTGTATGTCACATGAATAGGAATGGTTCTTTTTTCTTGGGTGTTTTGAATGACCACCAGACACTCTGTTGCATAAGCCACGTTCCCATGTTTGAAAATTGCTTCCATATGCTTTGTTGAAACTACCTTGGGTGAATTTTTTGTCATTCCCTTCAAGGTCACCCTATTTCCTTCTTCAGAGTTGAAGGACATTTCCATGGTATTGTAATTAGTAGTATGGGTCCCAAGGTTCTAAGCCACTGAAATCCAAGTATCACATTAGTGTCTAGAAGATCCATCACATAGAAGTCATGGGTTGAGTTGTACCTTCCCAAAGTAAGACTCATTTGGGGAATATACATATCACGAGGCATGGTATGCCCTCCTTCTACCTCCCCCAAAATTACATCAAACTCAATAGTCGGTATATGTCTCTTGCTCACTAAGGTTGCATCGATGAAGTTATGGGAAGCTCCAAAATCAATCAACATTGTGATCCTTTATCCTTGGAGAACCCTTTTTATTCTGAATGTAATAAATCTTTGCACCCCACTGATGGATGTTATAACTTAATTTTTAATTATTGATTGCTTGCACATTGTCTCCTCTTCACCTTTCTCTTGTATATTCTCTTCACATGTTTGAGTTACTTCCATATTCTGAAGGTGTCCAACCTCATCTTCCTCCTCATCACTATTTGAGAGTACCTAAATGTAGTGTATCTTTCCATTTCCCATACATTTGTTCCCTCATTCCCAAGTTTCTTTGCAAGTAAAACATAGTTGTTTCTTCCTCAACTCTCTCCTGGTGGCCTCATCTAACTTCCCCTTACCGTTATCTGTAAATTTTGACTCCCTTCCTCTAGGAACAATAGGTGGTCGTGGGGTGAACTTGTTTTTCTGAGATGACCCTATCAAATCCCTGGTCTTCTAGATCACATACTATAATTTTGTGGGCTTAAAATGCTTGACCCACCCACACAAAGGATCTGTCAGCCCCTCTGAAAAAAAATAAAAAATAAAATAAAATAAAATAAAATAAAAATAAAAATCAATAATCTAGCCTCTGATACATCAAGGACCATTACTATTATTCTTTGAATTTCCTCTATGAACACATCAAATAAATTGGTTTGTATAAGTTGTGTGAGTTCTCTGAAGTGAAGCTTTGGATCATCTTGATAAAATTTGTTCATGAGCCTCTATGTAAATTCCCTATAGGAAATGATATGCTCATGTCCTAGGATGGTCATCCCATGGAACCACCACTCATGGGATTTACCCTCCAAATACAGTGTATAAAATTTTATGGCATCCAACTCGACCATGGGATTTAGTTGTAGGTATGCATCCATCTTTTCCACCCACACTTTGGCAGATAACTTTGTTGTCCCATCAAAGGGTGGAATCTCCATCTTTCCTTCCTTGCACCCTAAGTCATAATTCCCCTTGTGAAAGTCCTTAGTCCTCCCTCAGAATTTGTGATCCAAAAAGGATCCAGATAATACTAATCATAACTCAGAACTTTCAAAGGAAACTCAGGACACTCAAAATGGCTTCAATAGACAGAGAAAGGGAAGAAAATTCAAATTTCCTAAAACTCAGTAAAAAAGGAATGATCGCGAAGAGCACATCACAATATTTATAACAACGCAAACAACTCATCAAACAGAGTTATGAATTGAAATATATTCACAGTCAAAGTTTGGTCAACCGAGCCCAGTCAACAGGGGATGAGTCAACATCTGTACTGTTGATGTCATCATCTGTACAATACACATGCCAGGAGAAAAAAGTGACACATGGCATGCTAACGTTATCATGACGTCAGCATGATGATGTGGCATCACCAGAGGCTGCCATAGGTCACCCGGTTTTGGCATTTTCAGACTGATCCATGGACTAATAAAACTGTGCCACATGGCATCCATACAGTTCATGCGTTGATGTGGCATGCTGACATGGCATGTTGAATTGGTAGGTGGCAACATGGACCAGTGAGGGGCCATCACGTGGCCCAATTAGAGGCTTCCACGTGGTAGGCGGGAAAAGCCCAAGGATAGCATGTGAATGAAATTTTGGAAAAAAATAGTTTGGCAGGTCCGCCAAATCTGGAAAACCATGCCAAACCTAGCCACGGTTTGAAATAGTTGGAGATTGTTCTAGAGGCACCGCTAAACTAGTAGAACAGTTATACACACACACACACACACACACACACACACACACACACACACACACACACAATACAACAATACAAAGCCCAAAAGGAGAGTCTACGGGGTTTGACCCCGAGACCTCCTCCCATAACAAATGCCTTTACATATCCCCCCTAACCAACATACCACGGCTGTTACATAGTAAACATCACCCGAAAAAA
>JASDQU010213338.1:0-18483 GCA_032191745.1 Picea mariana
TAGAAGCTTATCTTCCTGGGAGAACGACAAGCAGATCTATTTCTTGATGATAGACAAGGAATAGACACTATCAGGTTGTAATCATCTATCTGGCGACTCCATGAAGGACGAACTCAGTGGCGACTCCATTGTTCAGGATCTGTTGGTGACTCCACTGGTATGACATGAACACAATCTTAGCCAAGAGGTATGCGTTCTGTGATTTTTCAAGCATTGTTGGTTTCCCTAATCAAGTACCTGCTAGAGATGAATGGGAGAACAATCTTCCTAGATTTCGAGGAGAAAAGTGGGAAGTGCCAGCTGAACATTTGCTGGACTTTCATGACTACATGCATCGGTTGCAGGTAGTGCATGAGGATGTTCAGATCTGGCTCTTTTGTTTTTCATTAGAAGGGATTGCTCGTGATTGATATCGGTCTTTGCCTAACGCAAGTGTCAGTTCTTTAGCAGAGTTTCATGCCGCTTTTCATGTGTTTTGTAAGGATAATTTTCCAGTTGATCTTCTCTATCCTCAGTGCTGTCATGAATTTCATTCATCAACTAAGGATTTAGATGTTCATGAAGAGTATGATGCTAAAGAGAATATTCTACATTATGATCAAGAAATTGTTGATTCACATCATGATATCCATAAGGATGTTACTAACATGGTATCAAATTCATTTATTAAAGATGACTGTCATGATGATCAGATTGTTTCTTTTGAAATATTTAAAGATGATGATCAGATTACTCCTTCTGAAAACTTTGAACATGTTGAGCATATTGGCATATTAGTAGAAGATAGTTTCAGATCTGCAGAGGATGAAGAGGATAGCCTACAATTTCCAGATTTGCATGGACTATCTAATCTTCAGCTAGAACACGTGAATCATGATCCCAAATGTGTTGATTTTGTAGCAGCATATGCTATGAGCAACCTTCAGTTTTCAGATGTGAAGACATAGGGGAATAGCATCAAATATGGAGAAGAAGGCGAGGATATGAAAGGTCCAGATCAGCAGTCCGCCTTATACGTTTCTCCAGCAGAGATCCCGCAGACTACATTCAACAGAGAGACCAATGAACTCAGCCAGCAGCAAATCAAAGAGGTATTCTGTTATGATTTTGAGGATCCTTTTGCTGACTTTTTAGAGGCTATGAGCAGTATAGATCTTAAAATTTTTCTGCCAGAAGAATATTATCTTTATCCTCTGTTCAAACCTTTTTTCTGCATGATATGGCTTACATTATTGTTCAAGTCAAGATCTAGCATGCTGCCTGTAAATAAATATCTTACATGGCTTCATTGGAAGCACGACTTCACTTAAATAAGAGGCAGAACAGTTAGTTAGTGTAGGGGTAGGTAGAGGAATAAGCTTGCCATATGAATAGTTAGAGCTTTTTCAGTTTTGATCTCATAAATAAGCAAAATAAGGTTGCTTGTGCCTTAGAGAACCTAGCAACCTCTTAATCATTTGCTGCTACGATTATTGAGGTGGGTATTGAAGCAGACCTGAAAGCCATCTTACAACTGGATCATGAACATGATGGATCCCACTCTCCTGTTAGAGAGTGACACCAAAGCAGTCGATCCATTTCCACCCATCGACCCCATTCTTCCCTTGGAGAATGAAACCACAGTGGTCGATCCAGTTTTTCCATCGGTCGATCCCATTCCTCCATTGCGGAATGTCAAAGTGGCTGATCCAGTCCTTTCTTTGGTCAATCCCACCCTTCATCCGAAGAGTGCCAAAGTGGTTGCTCCAGTTACATTATCCGTCAATCCCACTCTTCCATTGAAGAGTGACAAAGTGGCTGATCTAGTCCCTTTCTCGGTCGGTCCCACCCTTCATCCGAAGAGTGCCAAAGTGACTGATCCAGTCCCTTCCTCGGTCAGTCCCACTCTTCCTCTGAAGAGTGCCAAAGTGGTCGATCCAAGTCCACCATTGGTTGATCCTACTCTCCCTTTAGAGAGTAAATCCGATACTGCCCATGTTTTTCTCATTAATACGGACTCTACCATGCTGGGGGGCATTCCTCATTCTCCTATGAAACCCCCTCCAAGTCATGAGACCATCCTTTTTGATTGGGGTGCGCTAATTGGACCTCATCTTCCCTCTCACATTCCTTTCTAGATTACAGTACAGGTTCATGGTCGGGATGTTCCTCAAACGCTGATAGATGAAGGTGCGTCCATTAGTATTTTGTCCTCAGTTGCTTGGCATGCTTTGGGTTGTCCTCAGCTTGCGCCGGTTACACAGAATCTGTTGGCTTTTAACAGAAGAACCAGTAAACCTTTAAGGATCCTTCCTCAGTTTCTTATAACTTTGGGAGGGAAAACTGTCTTTATCGATGTCATGGTAGTTTGAGACCCCTTGGATTTCACTTTATTCCTTAGGCGGGATTATGTCTATGCCATGAAAGCTATTGTATCCACTCTTTTCCATGTGATCTCTTTCCCTCACAATGGAAGAATTGTGACTATTGATCAACTTTCACTCATCGGCCTTGACTGGGTTACCTCCCTAAGTGGTTCTTATATGCAGACAGTATCGCCTTCGCCACATGTCAATTATGTGGCGTTGTCTCCCATGATTTCAACTTCTGATGATTTAGATCCGGTAGTTGACATGGTGATCTCTTTGGTTGGGCTATTGGAGCCTAATCTCCTTACCCTTGCCGAGACCCTCGACATGTGTTCCTTCCAGAGTGATTATCTTCCATCCAACAAAGATCTCCTGGAGGCCATGACAATGTTTTGGCCCTTGCCATGGTATCCTTCTAGAGCATTATCCTCTTGGAAGCCATGATCAAGAAGAAGCAATGAGCATAGTTTCCCTTCTTTGTGGAAAGCTCATTAAAAAATGAAACAGAGGCTTTGAGCATAGTTTTCTTCTCTATAGCAAGCTCGTTAAAAAATGAAACAACAATCTGGGGATATAACCTGGAACCATGAGCATAGTTTCTCTTCTCTGTGGAAAGCTCGCTAAAAAATGAAACAGAGGTCCTGAGCATAGTTCTTTTCCTGTTTCAAGCTCGTTAAAAAATGAAACAATCACCTCTCCCTTCAAGTTGAGTCTTTCGCCAGATCTCATAGCTGTCAAGTCGAGTCTTTCGTTAGGTCTCGTTTTTAAACCTTCATTTCATCCACCTATATCCTTTTTCTCCATCTAGCACAGAAATTGGTGACAACCTCAAAGTCAGTGAATGAATTGAAGCTTGGGGGGCATGTCTCTAGCCTTTGATGATCATTCTGGAGCTAAGCCACCAACTTTCAAGCTGGGGGCATACCGAGCTTAGTCTTTGTTCTTTCTCGTGCTCGTAAATACATGAGAATGCATCTGGGTAGACTTTTATCTCTTTTTCGGACCTGTATGGATACACGAAAAATGAACCCCCTAGAGTCATCTTTAAACTCTTTTCAGACTCTCTAAATATGAAAAGATCGTCGAGTGATCTTGCTTCCTTTCACACTCATTAAAAGGTTCGAAAGGGCGTCTTTCGAGTGGTAGTTTATCTCTTTTTCGGCCTTGTGAGACTAACATTACAAAAACAGACAACATTGGAGTCATCTTTAAGTTCTTTTCAGACTCTCTAAAGATGAAAAGATTACCGAGCGACCTTGTTCTTTTCACGCTCGTTAAATCATTTGAAGAAAATGTCTGTTGAGCGATAGTTTATCTCTTTTTCGGTCTCGTCAGACTACTTTATGAAAAATAAACTGAGAGAGTTCTCTTTTAAGTGTTTTTCCAGACTCTATAATCATGAAAAACCTTCGAGTTTTCTGTCTTTGGACTCGCTAAACAAAACATCGATAGGCCCATATGGGATCGAACCCTTACTTCTTCTAGTTCGTTAAACAAAGGAAAAGGAACTTACCGAAGGTGAGTTATATTGAGCATGTGTTATCCTCCTCGAGCTCATTAAATTAAAAAGAGGTACTTGTCTATCTGGATGGGGGAAAATATTGAAAGAAGCAAGCCAAGCAGTCTCTTGAGAACATTGCCAAGTAATTCTTAGAGTCACCCTTGAACACGATACTTTGTCTTTGCATTCATTTCAATCCACTGAACCTCTGCACTAAGCCAATCCTTTGAGTTTCTTTCACTCCTTTGGGTCACCCGACGAAAGTCACAATATCCATTGTATCATCGTGTTTTGGTCCATGTCATGTTTCTGCTGTTGTGCCTCAGTGTTCAAGGGAAGTATCCACCTCGAGAGTCAGCCATCACAAATATCTTGTCTCAATACCTGTATCAGTCCATGTTCATTTGATCTACCACTTACATCTCTGTGTCTATTTCGTGTCATTGATGGGGAATACATCAAGGCCCTCCTTCGATGAGCCTATTCCTGTCGACTTCAACACATTATCCAGGAATCAGGCTGAGAAACCAATTAGTACTTTGGGACCTGCATGCCTCAATGGCTGGCCTCCTCACATTCAACAGTAGGTTTACATCATTGACCTTTGATCGGATGATTCCATGGATGTTCGACTCCAGCTCATCCATTCACATTCATTGGAATGTAGTAGGGTACCTTGGGAATCATTGACATTAATGGTGATCTCCCTTGCACTTGTTAACGGTTTGCACCATTGACTGGTAATCAAGTGGTTTCTGCCATGTTTGACATCAGGACATCTATTCACATGGTTAGATTCGTACCACATTGGATTGGTAAGAAGACCCTGGGTTGAGTGATCACTTTTCTATATGCTTTGCCCAGGTTGCGAAGGAGTTTCTCTTGAACAATGACACATATACTGTTACATAGATCCACTTTGTATTGGTCGTGGCTATGTCTTGTCATCTCGTAGATCCACTGTATTCTTCATGGCTACGATCAGTCCGAGTCATCAGAGTATAGATACACATTGTATCTTCGGTGGCTATACCTTCTTATCAATACAATTATGTATCCGCAGTCTATTTTATGGTGGCCATATCTTGCAAGTCTTGATCACCCAAGCATAGGTATGCCTGCCTTGGGTCTTGAAACATGTCATAATATTTGTTGGATGTTTGTGTGTAGCTTTCGTCAGGTTCTTTGAGTCTATACTCTTGCTTGGAAGTCTACAAAGCATTTCAGTTATTAGTTCTCATCTTCTAACTTCATGCTTTGGGGGGCAATCTATTACACATCAATATTACTCAACTGGATAAGTGTCGCATGTTCCTCTCAAATGTCGTAAGTGTCGCATGTTCCTTACAACTTTCGCAAGTGTCGCAAATGTTGTTCAAGCATACTGCCATAATAACGACACTAAGGAGGCACTTAAAATATCTCATACACTTGATTTGGAGGAGGGGAAATGGTTAACTGAAGTCAAGGAACTCTTATCACCTGAAAGGAGCCCTTAAAATAGGGTTTTGAAGGAGAGCGCTCCCCTATGGCATCCTTAGGAGCGCTGACACTCCCCCACAAGCTACTGGGGAGCGTTATAACAACAAACCACTTCTATGAGAGAGCGCTACCCATCCTTAGAGTGCTGGCGCTCCCCTTGAGCCTCCTAGGGAGCGTTATAGCGCCCTGATGCCCCTTTTGAGGGAGCGCTATCTAATTTGAGGCAGTGGTTGTCCCGTTGAAGAGAATAAGGGGAGGATATCTCAAGTTTAGAAGGTATTTGCATTCGAATTCTTGGTTCCATCAGGAGATCCCTGATCTAAGGAGGGGATTCCTCAACTTATTCTAAAGATAACTCAAGAGGTTAAGCTTCTCTTAACCTATATAAGTAGGCTCTATGGTGGTGAAAAGAGGAAGAATTGCTAGCATGAAACCTATGATCTCATAGGAAACACACAGTCAGTCAAAGGAGAGTGGTCAGTGAAGCTGCTATCATCCAGGTAGTGGATCTTTCGAGCAAGGGTTAGACAAAGGGGACTTGACGAAGCTGTCACATTTGCATCTACGATTGTAAGTACTGCTGTCGTTATTCTCATTAATATGACACACTTGGCCTGTTTCTTTCTAGTTTGTGTCTGATCTTACATGAACTTGTCATTGATAGATAGATCTGTTTTCAAGCTAATATCAATAGAGTAGGAAGTGATCGTACTTTGTTTGTCTACAGGACTCATCGAGGAGCAAGAGTTTGGAGCTCGAATCGGAGCGTGCAGGGACAAACATCAATAAAGAGGTACCTATATTATCCTTCCTTCTCATGTATTAGTTTGTGTAGGTTTGAAAGGAAGTCAGTGTCCACGTTAAGCACTTTCTGTCTTAGAGTTAGGGTTTAGCTCTTTGAGGCAATCTACCTGTCCATAAGGAAATTTTCCTATAACAAAAACCCGTTGTGTGTGGGCTGTAATGGGGAAACCTGCCTATACCCAAGTTGTTTAACGTATATGGACAAAAATATGTATTTTTGGATCTAGAGTGAGCAAAAAGGGGAAATTAAGTCTACAGAGGGAAATGGAAGGCCATCAAAGCAACATGCATGGAGTAAGGAAAAATTCGCTATAACAGATGCCCCCTAATGTGTGAGGCTAGAGGATTATCTGCAATGGCTAAAATACATTATAATTCCCAGAAGTGGAGTAATGAAGACTCAACTGAAAGTACTAGTTATTCATGAGAAGATTACAATTCATATTGACTATGTACACATGGTTGCCAATCTGAATTACACTGTAGATCCATGTGGATGCATATCAAATAGTTGTTCATGGCCATGAATAGGAAATACAAAGTGGATATATGCCATAGGTTGTCTGTTGTGGGTGGGAAATCCCTCCTACGGACTAGCATTAAGGGTTTTATCATGCATGCATAAATGACCTAAAGTCTCCTACTTCTTACCAACATCCCAATCATAAACCCCATTATTCATATGCAAATACAAGGTTAAAAAGATCAAGTTACTGTACCTTAGTTTCCGTGTTTGATGTCGATCCCTTTAACATTTGGTCGCTCCTTGAATGCAATTCTCCTCCCAAAGCTGACCTGCATTCATAAAAGACAAACAAAGAAATCCACATGCATATGATCTGTAAACTAATGGGTTAGAGATTCTATCAAAATATAATCAAATTTAAATATTGACAATCTCATATGGCGGGACGGGAAAAGTACTTCTTTTATTAATATCACAAGAGTAACCTTACAATAGTGAGATCAAACAGTGCTCCTTGAATATGGTCATGGGCTCCTCTTCAACTGTGCTCCAACTGCTTCTGTATATGCTTCTCTTCACATAATAGTTGCAAAAGGTTGGGGCAAGGGGAATGCTAAATCGGGTATAGTTTCTTTGCTATGATTTTCCTCCTTCCAAATGGGACCCCTACCCCTTCTTTTATAGGCTAGAAAGGACTAGGTATTTGGTTGAGTGACCAGTTATGGGCGGTCAAACGGTTTAGTTAACTTACCCAAAACTGTGTGCTTCATTTGCAACTTTCCATTTTTCGTGATTTTTAGGTATACGCAGGCTGTAGTGGGTCAGCCCGCATACACATGCGTGCAGTAGTAGAGCAGGGTGTGTATGCCTTCAAAAAGGGTGTTTTTTAAGAAGCTGTTCAGTAGTGGCTTGGAAAAGAAGGTAAATGAGGTGGCGTGATGCTAGGTAAGCATGTCTGGTGCAATTTAGGGTTATAACATATGCCCCCTAATGTGTGAGGTCATAAGAGCATCTGATGGCCATAATACATTATCAATCTTCACCTATGTACCAAACAAGTGAGCCCATGGACTAGAATTCGGGAGGTGCCATCTGCAAAATAACAATTGTCTCACCGAGGCGAGCATATCCATGCTCAGAATGAAATAAAATCATGGCTACCAATCAAATACACTGTATATCCATGTCATATAACTATATAAAGTGTAGCCGTGAGCAATACACAACGGATCTACATCTCGAAATAAAAAAGATATACATGTATAATATCTATCTTCAAGAAGCGAATAAGGCCTGATGGCTAGAAATGAGGCCTTCAGAGCTCGAGCAACAACTTCAAAATATTCATAACTCGGGTAGGAGTGTAATATGAGTGTACAACTTCACTACCCAGAGGTCTTCGACGGCTTGTCAGGAACATACTAGAGGATTTTGATGATCAGGTTAAGGGCTTCATGGATTTTGAACAAAGACTTGATTGGGCTTTCGGGATGACCGAGCATGAGGGTAAGAGACAATCTGCAGAGGGGGCCAAATTAAGCTTGGTAATAACTTCCCTTGGACAATAACATGACAAAATATGAGACTTAGGCAACATGATATTTTGACATAAGTTCACGATGCAGGAGGCACCACAAACTCTCCATATATTTGGAAGAATAACCAAATGGAGGAGGACACAACTCTATGTAGAGAGAACAATTTTCTAAGATCATGTTAAATCCCAAGGCTTGAAAAACAAACGAAAGGATGTGCTTTGTCAAAAGGTGACTCATTGTGCTGCCAATAAAAAAAAAATACTTTTCCCTTCCTCTTTTTGGGGTATATTTGATTTTTTTGTCTTTTTCAATAATATTGGAAAGCTTGAAAATTAATAAAAGAATGCTACGTTACAAAGGAGGATTGAGTGTCACAGACATACTAGTTCCAAGAACATGGAACACATGGATTCTCAAGGCAAAGGGAAATATGTAGGAAAGGACACTCGGGGAAAATCCTCCATGGGCCAAAGGTGTCAAGACGCAGAGGCAAAGTGATACAGGGCTTGCGTATAAGGCATGATTCAGATGGTTCAGTTGAGAGCAACATGGAGCCGAAAATAGGCCAAAGACACAGGTATGCAAACATGATTTAATAAGACACACAATGGTAACATCCTTCGATGTAATTTTAACGAGCCCAGAGAAGGTAAACTTGATGGTTTTTCATATTTAGAGAGTCTGAAAAAGCGTAAAATGAGACTCCACTGGGGTACCTTTTTCGAAGATAGTCTAGTCGGCTCGAAAAATGGGTAAACTAGCACCGACCAAACGTCTATTCAAAACCATTTTAACAAGTGTGATAAAGACAAGATCACTCGACGATTTTTCCATTTTTAAGGACTCTAAAAAAAGCTTAACTATGGACTCCATCAAGAATGTTCTTCTGGACCAATTTAATGAGTGTGAAAGAATAAGGTCACTCACATATTTTCAATTTTAGGGAGTCTGAAAAGAGCTTAACTATGGACTCCGTGGGGGTTCCTTTTTCGTAAATTTAGTCACTCAGGCCTGAAAAAGGGTTAAAATCATACCCGAGAATACTCTTCTAGGGAACCAAAACTCATAGAGTAGACCTTTGTTCGTACAGTTGACCATCCGGACTGAAAAAGGGTAAACTACTGCCGGATAGATGTGACTTCAAATTTCAGTTTAGCGAGTGTGAAGGTCAACAAGATCGCTTGGCAATCTTTTCATTTTTAGAGGGTCTGAAAAGGGCTTAAAAGAAGACCCGTTATGTTCTGGAAGTCTCGAGGGTGAGGTCAAGAGTGATAATGCATCATGCAAATGAGGCTCAAACTCGTAATCAAGATAAACTAGTAAGGACTCCCGAGCCTATAGTCATTAGTGATGGCATGGACACCAAAATGAAACCAGGATCTACCTAGGGCATCCATGTTAAGGTAGGCTCTACCACTAAAATACGACACTTATAAAGCAACAATGATGGTTCTGTGTCGCAAATCGGTGGGATCGATCCTATGGCGTAGTGATAAAGATAACGAGATGAAGCAAATAGAGGTGGAATCCTAACTTAAATGCAACAAGTTGGAAAAATAACTTTTTACCAAAGGACCCTTTAAAAAAAGACCCAAATCTCCAAAAATTTTCCCAATACACAAAGTAACAATTATCGTAACAATCCATAGAAAACTCCTGAACCATACTAAATGATATTCAATTTAGAAAAATGACACAAGGGTCCAAAAATTGACAAAAAGTGGCCAAAAAGTCTATAAATAGAAGCTGGCAACTCATTATCACTATTGCAAATTGAGAAATTGACTAAAAGCCAAAGATACCCCTTTATGAAAATAATTGATTCCGGGAGCTTCAGTGGATGAAACGAACTTCCGCTTGGACCAAGTAAGTACATACTAACCCCCCTTGCATTTCAATACTTCATTTAAGCATTTCTTTTTGTTTTTTGAGGGGGCGTTGACCTTTAAAAAGGTCGGTCCTATGTACACGCAGGTAGTCTTATGACAACCCGCATGTGCACGTGTGCAGAGGAAAGACTGCATGTGGCACACGCAACTGTGTGCATTGTTGTAAAAAATATTGAAATTTTGGCTTTCGGTAACTTAGGAGAGAAAAAATTTATAGTGTTTAACTACCGAAAGTGTAGATGTGAGAAAACGACCATTCGTCTGTCACACACATCATTGAATGTTTTCCACCTGTCATCTTCAGTCAAATAACGCCGAAATCAGCTCCAAATTCCACAATAGTACAACAGTCACAAGCCAACTCATGAAAAATCTAAAGACAGGGTTCACGTGAAAATCAAAGAAATGTACCATCTGTTCGTGCGTTGAGTCACAAGGAAAATGAATGGAAGCATTGGCAGTTGAACGACCATATACACCGAGCATTAATCCACATGGAGAAAAAGATCAGGAGTCTAGGGTTTTTGGCCATAGGGGATTTGGCCAACGTAGATATTTTAATAACTACAACCCTGATCCCCGAATTCACTAAAGTATTAAAGGATAAGCCAGGCTAATTAAAGAATAAGAAAGATTAATGTTGACAAGTCTCATCGTGATTTCGCGACTTGAGCTGCCTTCGTGCTTTAAGTTTCAAGTTTGTGATTTCCAAAACCCTAAAATCCTGTGTTTTAATTGTGCTTAATAACAAATCTAAAAGTGTTTTAACTATTAATCAATCCCATTGCAATTTCGCGATTCGAGATTTCTCACGTCAAGTATTATCGAAGTCTCGACACTTAAATCCACGAAAGGTTAAAGATTAATTGCTAATCGTGATTAATTAAGAGATTAAGACAAATGATTATTGCCTAATTAATCCCATCACGATTTCAAAATTTGGGATTCCTTGCATGTCATAACTCTTGAAGGCATGATACCCAAAACCCCGAAACCCGAAAACCCGAAATCAGGACTCCAGTCATATGCACAAAATGACCTTGGGAAAAAAAACCATTTTTCTCAGCCTTGGGGAGGCCATTTTCTACTTTCGAATAGTCGATAGACATCTAAAGATCCTAATATTTCTAGTGGTGTCTTCAAAATTTAATTTGGAGCTTGGGAAGGCAGTCAAAAGTCCCCCGCAAGATGAGGTTCGTTTTCAGAAATGTGGCGTTTTTTACTGTACTGAGTCATCATTTTGAAATGATGATTCTGAGCGACTGGAGGTTCATTTTGAGAAACGGTTGGAGGTTTTTGTGCCTAACACATTGAATATTAAAAGTCTCTCTCATTTTTCCTACAGGTATCACATATTGGGATAATTGAATCCATCTCCGAGCCCTAATTTTCAGATCTCATATTTTTCTTGTTTTGACACATGTTTGTAAAATGAAGATATGAGGCAAATGAAAATGGATCTCAGGGAACTGAGAGAGGTTTTTTCTCAGAACATAAAGAGGCACAAAATAATATTTCAGTTTATGCACATCTGTCACTATTCAAGAGATACAAAACCATAACCGCAACCTCATTTCTCAGCAGTTTGGCCCATCTTCTATGGTCGTTAGTTTCAAGAATTGATTGTAACTGATTGTTTTGGGAGGATTTTCGACCTCAAGACCTATATGAGGCATCTTTGTAAAATTGAATGGTGGAGGGGGAAAGACACATAGGAGTATTACTCCTAGGCTGTAGCTTTCATTTTCATTTTAATATAAGATTGCAGAAGCATGTTTTATCCATATCAGAGATTCTTGTGATGTTGCTTGCAGAGTTTGTCCATTTTCTTCGTTTCAATATCACTCCATCTATCTTTTCTTCTCAATTTGTAACTATTTTGTAATATAATTCATCCTCTGTTAGATGCTCTGTTGCCGAATGGTTATAGGTTGTTTCTTGCAGAGATCAAGGTTCATAATTCATCCTTTGCTAGATGCTCTGTCCCAACCATTTCTTTCCACTGATTTGTGCTTGGAATTCACTCACCGCTAAGTGCTCCTTGTGTATTGATATGTTTTCTCTTTATTATGCTGCCATACTTTTATAAATCCTTCTCCTTGTAATCAACTTCTATCTCACCTCTGCTCCATGGATTTCCATTGCCGAAACACTCTTGCTATTTGCTTGATCATTTGACTCCATGCCCAATGGACTACCTCCCGGTCCAACCCATCAACCCTAAAAACCTAAAAACTTTCTGTTACCCACATATCTGCCTGTTGTTAAGCTTATTGGATATCCTATCATGACATATATTCGAGAGATCCCTCTCAGGTTGGAAGGGGCATCTTCTAATCAAAAGTGGTTCATGGTTATCTCAGAATTTACCTGCACGTAACTCAAATCAAGTTCTGAATGATAACTTATTTTTTCATTTAAAATGTACTAAGGCTTGGCTCTATTACAACCTAGAACCAACTCTTGCGACAACATTTTCTGGCATCATTGTCGGGGATGGAGGAACAAAGCTATCTTTCCTGGGATACGACAAAAAGTTTAGATCTATTCCTAGATGGTGAACAAGGGATAGGCATTCAATTGGCTGTGATCATTCACCTAGCGACTCCTTGGTTCAAAGACTCTACATGATTCACTGGCGACTCCACTAGTCTCAAAATGTCAAATTCGTTCGCTTCTTGGATTGCTCCAAAGTTTTCTCCTCTGGATTTTACAAATGTTTATGGTTTTCCAAACACTGTTCCATACATTAAAGTTTGGGAAGATGACCTTCCTAAATTTGGAGAATATGCGGACGACAATCCTGCTCAACACTTGTTTGAATTCCACAAGCTCATGGATGAATTAAATATACATCATGAAGATGTCCTCATGAAACTGTTTATGTTTTCATTGGAAAGAGATGCTAGACTCTGGTATAAATCTTTACCTCATTCCATTATTCCTTCATTGAAATATTTTCACATACTTTTTTATCAGCATTGTAAAAGAATCTATTCAGCTGAAATACTTTTTGAAGATTGCTGTAACATAAAATTCATAAGACAAACAGATCAAACACATCTTCTTGAAGAGGAGGAAGGAATATCAGAAATTTCTCAAGTCGATGAAGATAATCAATATGAAGAAGAGTTGGTTGATAAATAAGTAGGATATGATAGCTCTTGTGATCACATTCAAGAGCAAGATATTCAACATCATGGTCAACCTGCAGAAGAGAAAGAAAACAATAGTTGCTTGATCCAGAAATTACACAGACCACCTCCTCCTTTAATAGAAGAAGAGATAGATCTGCTCCTGAACAGTCACGTTGTAACTCCTGCTTATACAGATATGTTGCATCCACATAGTTTTGAATATCTTGTAGACTCTATTTTGTTTCATGAAAAAGAGGTGGTTGTCGTGTTTAACAATCCTGAAGAATGTTTGGTGTTCGAGAATGATTTAGATTTTGATGTAAAGGCTGCTGATGATGAGGAAGACAGTGATATTTTTCAAAATCTGTTTCAAGATCAGATTGCTGATTTTTCAATGCAGAAACCTTCAGGATTTTATTCTAATTTTCTAGTATTTGATAAATATAGTGATGATGTAGAGGATTTTAAAGATTTGTTGTCTTATGAAATTTCACCAAATCATATTTATCAACGAAGAGTTGATCAGAAAAGTATGAATGCTATGGTTGAAAATATATATGAATCTGTTGTTCAAGAGTCCAATGAAGATTCTTTTAACTTTGATACATCCTCTAAAGATATCATTGTTGGAGAGGGTGATCAAGAAATTTTCTATGATGCATATTTTTAGACTCAGTTTTCATTTGATCATTATCAATACAGTAATGTAGGAAATGAAGAACATATCTCTTCTTCTCTCTTAAAAATTGTCAGTTGTAATAGGCCAGCATATTATAGTGATGAATTCAGATTACAGGGATATGACGAAGGAGAGAAGACAGGTTCAGATCAACAGTTGATCATGCATGTTTCCCCAGCAAATATTGAGCAGTCCACATTTAACATTCAGATTAGTAAAGACAGCTAGCAACAACATTTCAGTCAGTTGGAACAACAACAAAATGAGGTATTTCTATGTGACTTTTACGATCCAGTAGCAATTTATATGGAGTCAATATGGGGCACTAAATTTTTTATTTTCTGACTTCTTGAAGTCTGAATTTCAAAACTGTAAGTACCTACTCCCAGGGCATGTTTTAAAATTTGCAGCCGCTCCTGTTATTTTTTTGCTCAAAGATGGAAGTATAATTAAGTTTGTTAGTCGGATACTTGCTTGGTTGATTTGGAAGTTTTCCTATACTTGAACAAAGCAGTGACATCAATTAGAGTAGGTGATGTATATAAATAAGCTTGACTTTGAGCACTAGAGTACAACAATGGTTTTCAGTCTGTTTCCGGTTTAGTTTGGAATGAAGTATGGTTTTGGTTTTAAAGAATTATGACTCCATAGCCCAATGAATGCATAAGAGGTTTTTTGTTTCAGAAAGGTGCAAGTAAAGCGACAGAGTTCAAAGTTTGATAAGGATGATTTCAGGTCACCCAATGGATGAAGGCACGTGGTCTACTATTCTTGGCGCTTTGCAGGAAAGCACCATCCCTATATGGAGCCTCTGTTGTAACAAATATTGAAATTTTGTCTTTTGGTAACTTAGGAGAGAAATTTTTTATAGTGTTTAACTACCGAAAGTGTAGATGTGAGAAAACGACCATTCGTCTGTCACGTGCATCACTGAATGTTCTCTACTTGTCATCTTTAGTCAAATAACGCCGAAATCAACTCCAAATGCCATAGATGTACAATAGCCACAAGCCAACTCACAAAAAATCCAAAGACATGGTTCATGTGAAAATCAAAGAAATGTACCATTTGTTCGAGCGTTGAGTCACAAGGAAAATGAATGGAAGCATTGGCAGTTGAACGACCACATACACTAAGCATTAAGCCACATGGAGAAAAAACTCACGAGAAAAAACTCACTGAGCATTTATGCACATTTGTCACTATTCAAGAGATACAAAACCATAAGCGTAGCCTCATTTCTTAGTAGTTTGGCCCATCTTCTATGGCCGTTAGTTTCAAGAATTGATTGTAACTGATTGTTTTGGGAGGATTTTTGACCTCAAGACCTATATGAGGCATCCATTGAATGGTGGAGGGGGAAAGACACATAGGAGTAGTACTCCTGGGCTGTAGCTTTCATTTTTAGTTTAATATAAGATTGCATAAGCATGTTTTATCCATATCAAAGATTCTTGTGATGTTGCTTGCAGAGTTTGGCCATTTTCTTAGTTTCATTATCACTCCATCTATCTTTTCTTCTCGATTTGTAACTGTTTTGTAATATAATTCATCCTCTGTTAGATGCTTTGTTGCAGAATGGTTATAGGTTGTTTCTTGCAGAGATCAAGGTTCATAATTCGTCCTTTGCTAGATTCTCTGTCCCAACCATCTCTTTCCACTGATTTGTGCTTGGAATTCACTTACCGCTAAGTGCTCCTTGTGTATTGATATGTTTTCTCTTTATTCTGCTGCCATACTTTTATAAATCATTCTCTTTGTAATCAACTTCTATCTCACCTCTGCTCCATGGATGTCCATTGCCGAAACACTCTTGCTATTTGCTTGATCATTTGACTCCATGCCCAATGGACTACCTCCCGGTCCAACCCTTCAACCCTAAAAACCTCAAAACTTTCTGTTACCCACAGATCTGCCCATTGTTAAGCTTATTGGATATCCTATCATGATATATATTCGAGAGATACCTCTCGGGTTGGAAGGGGCATCTTCTAATCAAAAGTGGTTCATGGTTATCTCGAAATTTACCTGCACGTAACCCAAATCAAGTTCTGAGTGATAACTTATTTTTTCATTTAAAATGTGCTAAGGCTTGGCTCTATTACAACCTAGAATCAACTCTTGCGACAACATGCACTATAGCCCATGTGTACCCTCTAAGATAAGAAAAATTTAAAGAATGCAAGGGCTAATCCCCCTGGACTTGTCAATTGCAGGATGTATGTTCACTGGAGGGAGAGCGAGCATGAGGATATTGATTTTTTGGTCAGTGAGGACCCTGCTGCTACTACTGCATTGGCGCAATGTGGTTTGTTAAAGTTATTCTAGTGTCCTTTCATGTGGGCACAACCTAGGCTACTGAATGCCTTAGTTGACTATTGGCATCCTAACGCAGAGGCCTTTATGCTTAAGGGACAATTGTTGACTCCAACGACTAAGAATATTTACTTTCTGAATGGCCTCTCAAGGAGAGGGGAAACAGTCAATTTTCGCACTTTTCCCTCGCGGCCACACAATATAGCGGAGTTGATTGGACTCCATTGTGAAGCCGGTACAGACAAGATGGGCACTCAGGTGCCAATAAACAACATCTCAGACCTATCACTAAAAGTAATAGGTTTTCTTATTGGGTGGATTACAGGGTCCATAACTTTTCATCAGGCTTCCCGGGTGCACATGAATTGTGCAGTTCAATGCTTAAATGTTGGTTGTGGAGCCTGATTTTCTTTCTGATTTAGAGGTCCTTGCTTTCAGCTATGTTTATACCCCATGAAGTATTTACACCCCAGAAGTATGTACACTCTTCCATGCGGGGGAGTGCAGAGGGGGGGTACCCCCTCTGCGGGGTCCCGGGGGCCTATCCCCTCAGCTGGGGGGTCTGGGGGAAAGTGGGCCCCCAGCGGGGGTTCGGGGGCGAAGCCCACGAAGCAAAAATTGCCTTATAAAAGTATATTGTAATTTCATTGTAAATCTGGACCGTTCATTGTAAGGTCGCAGATCTAACGGTAGAGATTATGTTAGGGTTTTTTGCCCTATAGAGCAACCCTCTTTTATGAGGGAAATGTATTGCGGCTATGGTTGATGGTAAATATTGTATTCTGAGAGAGGATACTGTGAGAGAAAGAAGAGGAAGTTACAGCGGGTTTTGCTGTAGGTTGTATCCCTTCATTTGCTGGATAATAATAAAGGAAGGACTTGGCAATTTCTCTAGTGGACGTAGCCCACACTGGGTGAACCACGTAAATCTGTGTCTCTCTTGTATTGTGTGTCTTTTATGTTTTGTTTCTGCATTTGTTTTATTTTATTGCTCTGCGGTCCTGTTTTTCTAACAACTGGTATCCGAACATAAGGTAACTCGCAGGAAAACAAGGTTCTTGGTTTGAGTGGGAGCAATGTCGGAAGATGGAAAGTTTAGGGTCGAGAAATTTAACAGTCAAAACTACCAGTTATGGAAGATGCAGATGGAAGACTATTTATATTAGAAGGATCTATTCCTAGCATTGAGCGGAGTAGCAAAAAAGCCGACGGCCATGAAGGATGAAGAATGGGAGATTCTTGACAGAAAGGCTCTAGGAACGATACGGCTGAGCCTGGCAGCGTCGGTGTCTTTCAATATTTCGAAAGAAAAGACAACGAAGGGTTTGATGGACGCGTTGGCCAAATTGTATGAAAAACCCTTGGCATCGAATAAGGTATTTCTAATGAAGAGATTATTTAATATGAAGATGTCAAAAGGTGGGTCTGTTGCAGATCATTTAAATGAATTTAATACGGTTAATAGTCAACTAAGTTCTGTAAAAGTGGACTTTGATGATGAGGTTAGGGATCTTCTAATCTTGTGCTCATTGCCAGAAAGTTGGAATGGCTTGGTCATGGCTATAAGTAACTCTGTCTCTGGTTCAAATACTTTAAAATTTGATGATGTTGTTGGTGTTATCCTTAGTGAGGAAATGCG
The DNA here is from genome assembly GCA_032191745.1 of Picea mariana. Lineage (NCBI taxonomy): Eukaryota > Viridiplantae > Streptophyta > Pinopsida > Pinales > Pinaceae > Picea > Picea mariana. Next base: position 17,800 of record JASDQU010213338.1, read on the forward strand.
ACGGAAAAGCACAGGTGAGACATCAAGAAATTCGTTGAACATGGAGAACAGGGGAAGACAAAAGGATAGAGGAAAGGGCTCAGGAAACCGCGGAAATTCTAGGAAGGGCAGATCCAAATCTAGACTTGGAAAGATAGAGTGCTGGAATTGTGGGAAGAAAGGACATCTGAAGAAAGACTGCAGAGCTCCAAAGAAACAAAGAGATGGACANCAGGAGAGAAATCAGGAAGCAAATGTAACAGGTGATGTGTTACAAGATGCTTTGATTCTTTCTGTAGATAATATTTCTGAGTCTTGGGTAGTAGATTCAGGAGCTTCATTTCATGCCACACCCCATAGGAAACATTTTCTAGATTATGTTCAAGGTGATTTTGGACAGGTTCATTTGGTTGATAATAAACCATGCAAAATTGTTGGAATGGGAAAGGTAAAAATAAAACAACGAAATGGAAACCAATGGTTGTTGAAAGAGGTAAAACATGTTTCAGATTTATGTAAAAATCTGATTTCAACAGGGCAGTTGGCAAGTGAAGGTTGTATATCCATATTTACAGATAAGACATGGAAGGTCATCAAAGGATCATTGGTGATAGCGAAAGGAGAGAAGGTAGGTACATTGTATCTATGTACTGGTAATACTGACTCTTCTATATCTTTAGCTTCTATAGGAGTGGATACAACACT
>JASDQU010213341.1:0-17691 GCA_032191745.1 Picea mariana
ACATTCGGCTTATTCTACCTTATTGCAAGGCCTTATTAATATTGACCTTTATTACATCTGAATATATTGTTCTACATACATGAGGGGTTAGGTCCATAACACATATCTATTTGATACCAATACCATATGCCAAGTCTTGGGCCTTCCCAAAACAGAGGAGTATTTTTCTAACGTAGTTAAGGGAAAGGATGCCTTACAAGAGGAGATGTACTGGAAGTATGGTACCCACAAAGTAAAGAGAGGAGCCATGATTTTGACTATAAATGATGCAAGCATTTGATTCACCATGTAGCTACTTGCTTTCAATATGTTGAACAAGTGTTGGAAGGATGAGTGCCCACTAGGGGTAATTACGACCACAAAGTAATGTGTCTAAGGAATCAGTATGTGTTGGGCACAATAATTGATGAACGTGTTCATCAAGGACTATGTGGATGTGTAGGTCCTTGGAAAGGAGTTTCATTATATTTGGGTGTTACTCCTACTCCCAATTATAGTGTGGAAGCCACCATCGGGCCACTTCTACAATGCACATGTGGAAAAATCCTTCTCTGTGTCGAGATTCATAGAGTTGCAACACAAATTAGGTAGGAACATCTAGTGCGAAAAATAAAACATATTTCCAGTAATGGTATGAGGAAATGATCCAAGTGACTGTGAAATCCTTCTGCATACCATGCAACCTCATTGACAGGTATGAGAATTATCTTCAATTTCAATGTGATTTCCATAACATTTACATCGCCCCCCTTACGGATCCATAGACCCCAACCGAAATCATCCCCATTTGTATTACCAAGGAGTGTATACAACATGTTGTTGTGGAGTGGCCAAAGGAACTTCATTCGACACCAAATTATTAATTAGAGCCCTTGGAAAAACATACCAAAAATAGGCAAGAGAGAAAATAGGTAGAACAAGGCAAAGAGGTCGAAAAGGAACCATAGGTTCATAAGAAACGGGTGCAACTAGACATGGGGAGCACTCTGCCAAGAAAGGGAAAACAAGAACAGATGACACAGAGAACAACCTCTAGGTATAGTTAAATAATATGCATGCCTATTGTGTCTCTCTGAATCGTACATGCGCTTGTTAAAGAGGAAGTTTCCTCTCAAATGACGGTGAATTCCACCACACGCTAGATATTGACCCACTAGATGGAGGAACAAGAAATAGATACCAACATTCTAGGGAAAGAGCTAGGGCCATCACAAGAACTAGTTTAGAGCATCTTCAAGGTGCTCCAATACAATTTGGATGGGAAACGACTATTATACCAAGACTCAACACAAAAATTGGGTGAGATCCACCACACACTCCTCATTACTATCCTCTTGGTTGACCCTGGGCCCCAAGACTAGATGGTCCTGGTATCACCACTAACACTACATTGCAGCATAGTAGTGCACAAAAGAGGGTTACGCATATAAACCCATTGGCCTTGATATCCCGAGATGCCTCCACTTGCTCCAAACCACAACAACCATTACCTTATGTAGATCTAGAATTGGTGCAAGTACCCTCACAAGACCTACAAGCATTCATGGAAGAAATAATGAATGAGTTGGGAGATAGGAAGTGTGTGATCATCCAGTCATATACAAAGCTGCAACAAAATCACGAGCAAGAGATAGTTGCATGCCAATAAACCGAACAAATACATACATAGGAGGTTGTTGTACATAAGGCCACCCAAGAACGACGTGAAGCAAAAGGTCGCTATGCACACATTATTGATCAATGTACTAGAGGAAGTATACGCCCAGGTCCCCAGCATGGCTAAGGAAACTTTTGATATCCTAGTGCAAAGTGAATTCAATAGGTTGAAGGAAACTATCCAACACTTTCAATACTAGGATGCAAAGCTTCAAAAAAATTTGAAGAGCACCCCACCATCAAAGCAGAGGGAGTTGCAGTAGAAGATCGCTACAACAAAAAAATTGTTGCACCAAGGACAAGGGTGAGTGAAAGGATTCTTAGGGGTTGTTGACTATAGTCTGCAGCTCTAGACTCAACTATAGAATTCCCATGAATATTGCATATGTGCAAGTGAGGTGTAGATTAATGAGAAGAAGTAGTCATTGACCTCCCTTTCACCCATATAGTGCAAGGTTACCATGACAGAGGTAGTTTTCCTTCACCGACAGATTTCATCTTCCTGCACCGAACAACAGACATTGACATCCATTGTGTTGGATGCCTAAGAGTATGCCCAAAAACACCACTATATGCTTGTATATGCACACACAAGGGAAGCCCCGGTGTTAGAGAAGGGTGCATAGATCAATCCAATGACTGGGTCAACCACACCAACATGTGTCGACCAATTTTGCATCAAAATGAAGGAACTAATGGAGATTTTTTATCATATAAACTCCAAGTTCCAAAGCGTCATCACTAAATTAATGAAGTAGGTTCCATCCATCACCAATGTCACATCGTAATGAATTTCATTGACTTGAGGACGAACCAAATAATAATGTTGGGAGCCTGTTGGCACCAATGTTTTAGAAAGAGCATGTGCACACCACAAGTTCTACACGACACAAGCACCATGATTTTTACAATTTTGTTGATCTACATTCATTGATCAACATTAGTGTGTGTATATCCATCCTTATTCTTTTTATTTCTCCTCTCATGTTTCTTATATATTCTATACTTAACCTTTTTCCCTTCGAAATGTGGGTTTTCGATCGGGATACTATCAAGTTTGTAGGTCCTCAAACCTGTAGACCTGCAAGTCTACACTTAGTTTCTTTTCTCACTCAATGATCCAGACACTTCACCATTTTTATTTGTTGCAGGAGACCAAACCATTCCTCACCCTGAAAATACTTGATTCCCACAACCTACGAACCCACAACACTCAAAAATACCTCTCATATTTCCGCATCATGCATAATTTACCTCTTACCTTTTTCATACTTAGATGATTTCCTCAATGCTGATGTGGAGCACCCCTTCAATTTTATTCTCATTTCCCTAGACCTATAGTCCCACACCCTGCATTTCCACATCCTCCAAAATGACTAACTCACTTCCACACCCCGCAAAATCGACCCTTTTATACTTATCTTATTTCATCAATGTGGATGTGGGAGTCCCTCTTACTTCTCTTTTCATTCTCCATACCCTGCAGTCTCGCATCCCACAATCCTGCATTCATCATATTACACTTTCCATTCCTTGCTTCGCACCTCCATACTTAACCACTTTTCATATTTCTTGACACCATACCACCATTCCCCATGACATTAATTTCATACCACAACGTTAGCCGCCAATTTTTTGAATCTAACAACATTATTAAGTGGTGCGACCTTCATAAAATATTTGCAATAAATCCAAAATTAAACTGTGCAAACTAACAACTTTGAGATAAGAGCTACAACAGTTGATAATGAAGGAAATACTTGGTCAAATAAATAAATGCCCCACTGTAAAATATTATATTGACAGGAGCACCACCTATTCTTAAAAAATGAAATCTAAGTAAAGACATGTCAAATAAAAGGAAATATATGTATTTTGGAGACACTTTCAACACCCTTGGACGTGAATACCACCAATTTCAATGGTCACGAGCATATAAGTGGTATTTGTCTCTCCACCTTGCAAAGAAGGAATTGAAAAAAGTTTGGAGTTCAGGAATTGCATTGGTCAAGTGTGTACCATAGGTAGAGGACTTTAAATATTTGGTACTCTAGTGTGCTGATAAGTTTGATACTGAGCAAAGAATCATCCAAATAAAGGAAAGATGCCAATTTATTTTTCCCCTTCAGTGTTTAGGAGGATGTTGTGACTTCCTAACCCTAGTATGTTATTCAAGAATGTAGAGGAAGATGAGTTTCTAAAATAACATGGAGGAGGAATAGATCTTCTCAAGAGTTACCTCACAAGCCCAAGAATTGACATCAATTCTGCTTAGGTCAAGGTATGCTCTCTGAAGTACCCATATAAAGAGTTTTCCTAGCTTTTCGCCAGACTAGAGTCCACGTCCTTAGTGAAAAAATACATGGTCTATATTATCCACCATGTTATTCATAAAAACACCATGATTGACTAGGCTCACATCATCTCAAATGATATTTCGTGTTAGAAAAACAGGACCGCGGAGCAATAAAATAAAGCAAATGCGGAAACAAAACACAAAATATACACAATACAAGAGAGACATAGATTTACGTGGTTCACCCAGTGTGGGCTACGTCCACCAGAGAAATTTCCAGGTCCTTTCTTTATTATTATCCAGCAAAATGAAGGGATACAACCTACAGCAAAACCCGATGTAACTTCATCTTCTTTCTCTCACAGTCTCCTCTCTCAGAATACAATACTCGCCAACAACATAGCCACAATACATTTCCCTCATAAAACAGGGTTGCCTTCTAGGGGGAAAAACCCTAACATAATCTCTATCGTTAGAGCTGCGACCTTATAATGAACGGTCTAGATTTACAATGAAATTACATTATACTTTTACAAGGCAATTTTTTTCTTCGAGGGCTTCGCCCCCTGTTGAAGGAAAATCTCCCTGCAGGCAGGTAGATCTCCTCTTGAGAGCTAGACTCTTAGCTCTTAAGACAGAAGACGCTTAACATGGACACTGACTTCCTTTCAGATCTATACAAACTTATGTGCGAGGAGGAAGGAGAAAAGAGGTACCTTTTACCGGTGTTTGTCCTTGCACGCTCCGAGTTGAGCTCCAATATTTCGCTCCTCGATGAGCCCTGTAGACAAACAATAGTACAACCACTTCCTACTCTATTGATATTAGCTTGAAATAGATCTATCTATCAGAGACAAGTTCATGTGAGATTAAACACAAACTAGAAAGAAACAGGCCAAGCGTGTCATATTGATGAGAACAATGACAGAAGTAACTTACAACTGTAGATGCGAATGCAGCAGCTTCATCATGTCCTCTTTTTATAACCCTTTCTCAAAAGATCCACGATCCGGATGACAACAACTTCACTGATTACTTTCCTCCAGTTCACTGTATGTTTCCTATGAGATCATAGGTTTCATGCTTCCAATTCTTCCCCCTTTCACCATGATAGAGCCTGTTTATATAGGTTTAGAGAGGCTTAACCTCTTGAGGTATCTTTAGGGTAAGTTGAGGATTTCCCTCCTTAAGCCAGGGATCTTCTCCTAAGATCATCATGGAACCAGGAATTCGAATGCAACTGCCTTCCAATATTGAAAGATCTTCCCCTTATTCTCCTCAACAGATCAACTGTTGTCCGGAATAGGTAGCGCTCCCTCAAAAAGACCATCAGAGCGCTATAGCGCTCTCTAGTAGGCTTTAGGGGGGCGCCAACGCTCTAAAAATCCATAGCGCTCCCTTAAAAGAGTTGTTTGGTATTATAATGCTCCCTAGCACTTTATAGGGGAGCGCCAGTGCTCCTAAGGGTGATATAGGGGAGCACTCTCTTCTAAAACCTTAGATTGAAAGGTTCTTTCAGGTGGCAAGAGGTTCTTAACTTCAGTTAGCCATTCCTCTTCCTTCAAATCAAGTGTTTGAGGCATTTTAAGTGTCTCCTTAGTGTCGTCATCATGGCAGTATGCTTTGCTTGACACTTGCGACACTTATGAGCAACATGAGACACTTGCGACAATTGTGAGCAATATGCGACACTTGTGAGCAACATGTGACACTTATCAAAGCAAGTAATGTTGATGTGTAACATATTGCCCCCAAAAGCATGAAGTTAGAATATGAGAATTGATAACTGAAATGCTTTGTAGACTTTCAAGCAAGGGTATAGACGCAGAGAACCTGACAGAAGCTGCACGCAAACATCCAACAAACATTATGACATGTTTCAAATCCAAGGCAGGCATACCTATGCTCGGGTGATCAATACTTGCAATATATGGCCGCCATAAAATACACTGCGGATCCATAATTGTATTGATAAAAAGGTATAGGCACCAAGGATACAGTGTGGATCTATACTCTGATGACCTGAACTCAACGTAGCCACAAAGAATACACAGTGGATCTACGAGATGAAAAGACATAGACATGACCAATACAAAGTGGATCTATGTAACAGTGTATGTATCATTTGTTCAAGATAAACTCCTTCACAACCTGGGAAAAGCATATATCAAAGTGATCACTCAACCCAGGGTCTTCTTACCTGTTGGAGCCGCCTTTGTTTTTCTATCCCGTTACAAATTTCATTCTTAATGCTTGAAATCAAAAGATGCTTTTCGTATTTTTCCTCTGTGGCTTCAAAGTTTCTGAAGTTTTATCACGCGAGAAGCGATGATTATTGTACTCTCGAGCCGAGTCCTACCTTTCGTAAAATTGTTTCCTCTTTTTTTCTACCTCAGGATCTCGTAGGTCGGATGCTATAAAGCACATAGTTCACACGTCTTGAGCAACGAAACGGCGAAATCATTTTGAATTTTTACCCAGGGTAGTAACGGGAGTAAAGTTTTCCTAAACCATGATTAAACGTCATCGGGTTTTCACACCTCAGCATTCACCAAATCCAAAAGTTTATTGTCATATCCCTGATAGCCGAGAACACAAAATCCTTATTTTAGTAACCCATGTCAAGGTTAAAAGTAAAATCTAAACCATGGTAAAAGTTCTGTCGGCAATTCACCACTCGACGTTTTCTTTTTAAAAAGTTACACCGTCTAAGCCCCGACTCACAAAATCACGATAAGGATATAAACGTAATTAATTAATCACATAATCTGAGTTTATCTTCAATTTTAATTAAGTCGTATTATCGCGATCTCGTGGTTTCGTAGCTCGGCATGCGAACTTCCCGGTAACTTACCTTCAAAGCTCTGAGTTGCGATACGGCGAATATAAATAATTACGAAATGAATTAAACTCCTAATCATAATTACATTTTTATTAATCAAAATCAATCATCGCAATTTCGGGGGTTAGAGGTTCAAAAGGTTAAAGAAGAATTCCCGATACAACGAGTGGCGAAAGATTAATTAACGTTGGTAAAACCGGATTAATTAAGCTAAATCAATACATATCTCGTGTTTCGATGTTTGCATGATTTACGAGGTAACCTTATTCTTTCCATACGCCAACTGACATTTTAAACCGCCAAAATTTATGACATTAATGAGGAAATAGGGCAAATCAATGAATATAAGATCGGATTTCTATGGCAAAATTTATTTCTAAACATGATTTGACAAACTTGTTCTGAAAGGTACCGAGTTTTTAAATATATATAAGAGTTGTGGTTCATTATAACAAATGCATTTTCATATTACGCAGAGCACATTATCTCTAAGCAAGATGACTTTTGTATGTATACGTATTTCTATCGCAGAAGAGCTAAAGCACAATCTCTAGCCATGGCTCCACGAAAAACATCCAAAGCCAGTGTTGAGGTTTCAGGACAAGGCTCGGACAACGTTGTTGATACTTCACCTCGAAGTATCGAATCGGTCCCAAATTGGTCGTTCGATTCAGATGTTCTGCAGGCCGAATTGGTGGATTATTCCGATGACTCCAGCGACAATGAAAAAGATGACATAACCACCAAGTACAAGATCGTCGATCAATCCGGAATGCATAAAGTAGCAACCAGGACACGATTGCTTCCATATTATGACATGGTCCGATGGGCATTAGACCATGTGGACATACCGACCAGAACCATCATGAATGAGCAGAAAGTCACCATCGGGACTTTCAGGCCCGAACATCTGCAAGCCATGTATAAGCTGCCTACCACGTCCGACTATACATATGGCACCGAATTCTTGGATGAGTTCAAGCAGAAGGAATGCGTACAATATGATAAAACCATGTCCAGTTTAATAAGATATTGGGTTTCACACACCTCGAAGTTCAGGGCTGATAGCCACGGCATATATTCAATCGCTTCCTTAGAACCGCAGTACAAGTATGTATCCATGATGACATGCAGGTTATACGGGAGAGAGGACACCTCACATTTTTTTCTTCTGTGGGTGCCTCTAATATTTCGGGTCGCCAAAGGCAGTTCCTTCAACTAGGTGAAAATGTTGTCCGATAGCTTGACCAGTCGGGTCACAGAGTATCAGGTGCAGAAAAAGAGCGGGAAGGCGTCTTCATTTTTCATGTCTACATACATTATGGACGTCGTTTGTTTTTTGACACGATTTCCCTTAATGACCTGGAGTTGGACTCCAGCAGAAGACGAGCCCATACATGTCTATCATTTGAAATTATGGGAAAACAAAGTGGCTAATTTCATATACGAAATCTTCAACTGGGTGATGGTGCCTCTGCATGTCACTATTTTCGGTCACCTGCCACCCAGGATCTCAGACAGTATAGTAACAAATCTGAGCAGTGTAGCAGACTGGTATGTAGAGGCTGAATTTTCATACCTCAGAATTTTCGAGGCTTCTATTCCCCCACATGCATTGCTATTGTTCATTCTCGACAAGCGGGCTTGTCATGAGGTTGCCAAACAAACACTGATCGGTGGTATAAGCAAGGAGATTAAGGGATACTCAAAGAAGGTATGGCCACCTTTTCCTGTTCATTTAAATTCTTATTCTTTATTAGATTTCGAGCATGCCAAAGCTGAGGCAGCAGCCCTGGCAGACCTAAATTTGGTCCTCATTGAATACAAAAAGCACGATCCACAAAGGGTCGTGAGCAATCATTTGGCCAGTTGCAGGCTCAAGAGATTTGAGTATGAGAATTCACCCTCGGATGATATTTTCTAAGGCGCAAGGTCCTATGCCAAGATCCTAGCTTGGATACAAACCTTGGCACCCGAAGAAAGAGCCGATGTTCTGAAGTTCCAGGAACATCGACGCAGTTGCCTTCCCACAGTGTTGCACGGTGAGAGTCCGAGTACGGTGGAGATGAAACAAAAAGATGCCGAAGGCTCTAAGGATGCAAATCCCAATCAAGAAAAACACCAGGATGAGGGAGAGAAAACCAAGAGTCTAAAAGCAGAAATAAAAACTCCCGACCCTCTGAAGAAGCAGAGTCGAGTTACTACTCCGGGAAAATCAGCAAAGCAGGTCGGAGAACCTATCACATCAGTTACTCCCTTGCAGTCAACTCAGGGAAATATTGACACAGGGTGGATCTTCAATGAAGAGTTGAGGCCTATAAGGGTAGAAGAGCTCCCAACGAATGAGTTCTTTTTCGATAAGAAGAGAAAGGCAGTGGTAAAGAGGGAATTCTATCAGGAAGGAGAGTCAACAACCAATAAATACAAAGTCATAACTGATGGGAAGGACAAGAAGAATGAACAATTCGAGACTGAAATAGTAGGGACATTAGGAGCATATGCCTCGGCGAATCAATTTTCATTCGAGCTTTTGAAAAACCATCTTAAACGAAAAAATCGCCTCATTAGGACCCTTGAAGCCAGACTAGCCACAGCAATAGAGACTGCGAAAGACCAGGCGAGCGTAGGAATAGAGCAGGCCAGGTTGGCCGATAAAAAAGAGATAGAGCTACTCAAGACTAAGCTCGAGCAAGCACAACTGGTGGTCCGGCATGGTCAAATGCAAGCGAGCCAGCAAAAGAATTTGATCGAACAGCTACAGGCTAGGGTGGAGATCGCCGAGAGCAGAATGATAAACATCGGGATGTTCAAATCCCAGGCGATGGAGATTTGGAGCAGAGTCTCTACGGCCCAACGAAATTTACTTGCCAAGGTAGAAGCGATCCGAGACAACTGTTTGCTAGTAAACCAGGTTTCGGAGAACTTATCTGCTAGGGAAAGGGAAGCTGGAGCAGCACGGGTCGCCTTCCAAGAGGCTGTGATAGCCACAAACAACAGGGGTTCGGGAAGTACTCCCAAGTTCACCATTTCGGAGAAGACCAGAGGAAACATTCTATTAAAAGAATGGGAGCACAGCATTGCGAAAGGTAAGATGCAAGCCAAAAGGGTAACGAATTCCTTAGAAGATGACTTTAGTGCTATAGATGGCGATCTACTAGGCATTGATAGCGGAGGTAATGCCAAGGCGTTGATGCAAATGAATATGGAAAAAATCTCGCTTGATCTAAAGGAAAAAGAGGATAGAGATTCGGCCGAGATCTCCCAAGTGACTATGGCGGACATAGTCCAAATAGACAAATGTATGATTAAACCAAGTGCACAATTATGCGCTATTGACATCATAGACAGACATATGGGAGATAGACTGCCACAATTAGCCCGAGACTGTTACTCTTTTGAAGCCAACTGTCAAGCAGAACCGTCGAGGCTGATATCTCAGCTGGTTGAAAGATGTGTCACCTATACCGAGCACACACGAGGACAAACTTCTGGCACCAAGTGAAGACAGAGAAGAAGAAATGGATCGATTGCTCTCCTTCCTATCATAACTGAAATTTTTGTAATGATTGAGATTCTATCTTATTGTAAAACTGTATAAATATACCATAGAAACAAAGAAAAAGGGTTGGACCTTTTTGTGTCGATTGTAACAGAGTTTTTACATTTTGAGAGTTAATACAAAGCAAATCTGAAGATTCTCAATTCTGTCACGACTGTGTTATGAGTTTGTTTTCTTGTATCTCATATTTTCATTTCATTTCATATTCATAACTGGTGAATGCTTCGTTATAATTTAGTACGACCACTACTATAGCGAATGAATTTTGGTTTTCTGTAATTGTTTACTGTTTTTCCTCTATGCTAGCTATTAGTTGGTGTAAGACCAATCAACACTTTCATAATTCTACATATATTTTATGCTACATCGGGTTATTTCCTTACAGTTTTCCTCTTCTGTTTATACGTGAGATTCTCCCTTGATAGGAGCCTTACACCATAGACAGCTAAATGTTTTTCTCCCACGTTTGATTTGCACCACGTTTTATTTTCGAAATCATAAATTCTCTTTTATACGACCAAATTGAGACAGCACTTAATTTCTCTCTGAAGTTTTTTCTTAGTTTATTGTTCCTCCATGACTGTCCCTGAACCAACACAACCCAATATCGAACCCGTATTATCAAATCAAACTCACATTGCCTTAAACCTTTTTGACACTATTCTTAAAACAGCCACTACCCGGGTTGAACTCGAACGTTCATGGGCAGCAATCGAACAGGATATAGCCATCCAGGAACAGTTGGAAGCTAGACAACGCCAACGTAGAAATCTTTCTTAGTTTCCTTTGCCGAAGGTTGACGTTTCTCTCTTCTCCACCTTTTACCCACTTTCGGATGCCTAGACACTGTACTTCTAATCCTTAAGTACAAAATCTGGAACAACATCTTTCTGGCACCGTTGTCGGCGACCAAAGTTACAAAATCTTTTTCCCTGGGAAAATGACATTTGTTTTTCGTTGAAAGTGTTACCCTTTGATAGTGAACAAAGAGTACACACTTTTTAAGGCTTTCCAATCTTTCACTTGGCAACTCCACAAATAATCAACTGGAATCCAATCGAAGGAATACTAGACAAAACCTGGATCGTAAGCAGATTACGCCCGTTACCGATCCCAAGAAGATTCTAAAGACGAGAGGCTCTCTTAAGCCAACCGCTACAATTTACAAACTTAAAACCCCACAACTGAAGACTAAGAGTTCTTCTGAACCCTCAACTTCACTCAGTCATCTCTTTGATACTAAAGTTTTAACGCCAAACTGCTCCGAAGTTAGGAGTGAGATTCATCCGACAATCCCCTTAGTACACAAATGAAAGGGCCCTCTTGAAATTTCTTCAGCAGTTAACATACCATCTTTCCTTCAGTTAAATTTCCCGACCTCACCAAATTCTGAAGAGTGTGTTACACATTCGATTTCCACACCCGTCGGTTCTCCTGATTTCGTCTCTTGCAAATCCGAGGAACCGAGTCCTCGCGTTCCTTATCTTTCCTCATCAGATTTTCCTCTTCACAAAGAAAATAAAGATTCACTTTTAATTTTCCGAAACCCCCTTTACAACTTTCCACAAATAACGATGGCAGCCATCGAAGGAGGAGGTGGAGGGTTTATAGCAGGAGGTGGAGGGTTTATCGAAGGAGGAGGGGGAGGAACCCCTCTAGGAGGAGCTGGAGGCCAAGGGCCTGCCCCCCCTCCCAGAGAGTTTGTGAAAGTTGCAGCCAGATATGCTCCCTTAGTATTTCTCGTCTCGCTACACGACCTTCCCGAAAATTACATAAAAAATTTACCAAAATTCACCGGGGAAGGGGATCTGACTGCGGCCGAACACATTAATTTCTCTGATCAACTCACAGATATCCTAGGTATCGAACATGAGGACGTATATTCGAGACTTCTTGTCCAAACCTTTGAAGGCCAGGTCCGAACTTGGTTTCAGAGCCTACCTGCAGCATCTATCTTGTCTTATGACGCTTTGGAAGATGCTTTCCTCAGACAATGGGGCGAGAGAAAAGACCATCTATATTATTTAACTGAATTTGGGTCTTTAAGAAAAAAGAATTTAGAAACAGTCATGGAATTTATTCAAAGATTCAACAAACTGTATAAAAAAATACCAGCTGAGGTTAAACCGTCCCAACCCGCTGCCAAAGTAACTTTTGTTGGAGCTTTCGAACTAGATTTTGCACTCCTTTTGCGAGAAAGAAGGGGAGCCACCCTAAACCGAATGCAGGACAATGCGGTAGAAATAGAGTCTAATATGATGTCTTCAAGTAAGCCTAAAGCTAAATTAGAAACGGGAAACCAAGAAACTAAACGCTTTAGAGAACAAGTTGGTTCGTTAGGGTCTAATAGATCCACAGATGACAGGGTAGAAGATATGGCCAGAGTAATTAAAGAACTGTCAAATAAAATATCTAGAAAGGAACTCGAACAGGCCAAAGCTGATTCTTTGCCCAAAAAGGATTTCAAGAGGAACCCCAACCCCCCGAACCAGCAAAGACAAATAAAACACGAAGATAAAAAAATAGAAGCTCCCTTAAAGAACGAAAATTGTATAGGAGCGAACGATTTTCAAGACTTCGGAGATTTGGATAATGATGTCACGAACTTCAATGATGACTGCACACAACCATATCTGACTCAAGAAGATTATGAAAAATCTCTAAACACGCAACAACCGTCAAATAAGCGTGAAGAAAGTGATCATACTGACCTTTGTGAATCTCAACAAGAAACTGAGATGATAATGACTGAGATCCAACCCAAGTATAACTTAAGATCTAAGAGTAAGCCCACCTCAACTGCTCAACCCAAGAAAATCCTCCAAAGAGGTCAAACTTATGAGCCTACTCTGGAAGAGAACTTATTACCCAACAGCAAAACCAAAGTAATAAGCACACAAGAGTCCTAAGTGGAAAAAGTTGAGACCCAAGCACAAGGAACCGAAACAACTAATAAAATTACGTCTTCAACCAGGACCATGAGTAATAAAGCGGTCCAAATGAATAAGTTGGAAAGGAAGGATTCAGAAATCTCAACCAAAGAAACAGAAAGGGTGAGCGGAGCTTTCAGTTTTGAAAACGAGATAAATAAAATTAAGATACCAATCCCTTTGGTAGAATTAGCAAAAAACCTCGTTTATCGAAAGCAGATTACCAAAGCGATAGGTGTCTCTGAGATAGAAAGCCAGTCTGATGTTTTAAACCTGTAAGATGACAAACCCAACATCACTTTTGGTCCCCATTTTGAAGGGGCCAAAGACACCATTGCTCCCTTTTATATCACTTTAAATGTGTCTGATCAATTGCTACATAATTGCATGTTAGACTCTGGAGCCTCCCATAACGTTATGCCTAAGATTATCATGGAAAAATTGGGTCTCCAGATCACCAGACCTTATGGAGATCTTTACTCCTTTGACTCGAGAAGGGTTAAGTGTATGGGAATGATTAAGGACTTAGTAGTTACCCTGGCACAGGTCCCGGTTAAGAGTATCCTGATGGATGTGGTTATTGCAAATATTCCCCCTAAGTATGGCTTACTGTTGTCTTGGTCATGGGGAGCCAAGTTGGAGGGTTCCCTTCAATTGGATATGACGTTCGCCACAATTCTTGTGTTTGGCGGCCAATTTACTCGATTGTACAGAGAAAAGAGATTAGCATATACGGTTAACAACCCTCAAAACCCGAACAATTTCCCTATTTACATTGCGGATCAAGATCTGGGAAATTGTATTTTGTCTTTTGATGATGGCTTAGATGGTTGTCCGGAGGAAAACGATATAGAGCAGGAAGAGTCAAGTTACATGACAAAATATCTGTGTAGCACCGATGTCTGGAAAATGTATTTTGATATTGCCTCATCTTCTGAAGGGGCTGGTGCGGGAGTGCTTTTAGTGGCTCCCAAAGGTAAATTCGTTGTTCCATTTTCCTACCGACTGCAGTGGGATATAGATTATACTAACAACGTATGTGAGTACGAAGCGCTAGTCTTAGGATTGGAAGCTGCTAAAAAGATAAAAATAAATAACTTAGAGGTATATGGAGATGCAGAGTTAATAGTCAAACAAATAAACCGACAGTACCAAGCCAAGCATCCCAGATTAAGATCATACAGGAATTGTGTCTAGGATCTCATGGAAAACTTTTTCTCGTCCGTAAATGTCCACTTCATCCCTCATGCAGAGAATTTACATGTTGGTGCATTGGCTAAAGAAGCTTCAACCTTCTCTCCTCCCACAACTTTCAAATTGAAGTATCACATAGAAATCAGACACAGACCATCCATACCTGACAATATCCAGCATTGGCAGGTCTTTGAGGATGATGAACAAATCAAGAAATTTCTTGAAGCAGTGGGTGAATTCTCCGAAACTCACGCAGACCAAGAAAATCAAAATGACCCGATATGGATCATGCAAGAAGGGGAAGCTCCCAAAGCCTTCCGAGAAAAAATTGTGGATCATCGTATGCTGGTCCTTAAAAACAACCAGATCTCGAAAGGATTGATTCCTTTAGAAAGACTTTTTGATCAGAACGACGTACCTGTAAAATCCATTCTACAACCCCAACCAGAAGAAGTGGAGGACTGTGATATAGGAACTGAAGCAGAATCCAAGATAGTAAAAATATCCAAGTTCCTTCCTCCTGAAATAAAGAGTAAGTATAAAGACCTACTCAGACAGTATAAGGACATTTTTGCCTGGTCTTATGATGAGTTAAGAACATATGACACTTCTGTAATTGATCACAAGATACCTTTGAAGCCAGGGTTCAAACCATTTAGGCAAAAGCTTAGACAGATTAACCCCATTTTGTTACCTGTGATAGAAAAAGAATTTAAGAAGCTTTTAGACGCGAAAATAATCGTACCTCTGAGATATTCAGACTGGGTAGCAAACCCGGTCCCGATCAGGAAAAAGAGTGGGGAAATCAGACTGTGTGTGGATTTCTGAAACTTAAATAAGTCGTCTTTCAAGGACAACTATCCGCTGCCCAAAATGGACCATGTATTAGAAAAGGTAGTTGGAGCAAACTGAATGTCTATGATCGACGGTTTCTCTGGTTATAATCAAATCGCCATGAATGAACAAGACAGGGAAAAAATTGCTTTCACCACACCATGGGGTACGTTCATGTATGACAAAATTCCTTTTGGTTTGATGAATGCAGGGGCCACATTCCAGCGTGCTATGGACATCGCTTTCATAGGAGAAAGGGATAAGTTTGTAGTCATTTACCTCGACGATTTAACGGTTTTCTCTAAAACCGATGAAGAACACTTGACGTATCTTGAACAGACTTTCGAAAAATGTCGCAGGTTTGGTCTATCTTTAAACCCAAAGAAATCACATTTCGCCATGCAGAAAGGTAAGCTTTTGGGTCATATCGTATCTAGGGATGGAATCGGGATTGATCCTAAGAGGATTGAAGCAATAGATACTATAAATATTCCCAGAAATGTAAACGAGATTCAATCTTTCTTAGGAAGAATAAAAATTTTACGAAGGTTTATCCCGAATTTCGCTGAGATTGTAAAATTGATCACAGGTATGTTGAAGAAGGACAGTGAAGTAAAATGGACAACCAAGGCTAGAGCATCGTTCGCACATATTAAGAAAGTCATAAGCGAGGCACCTGTGTTAGCGAGCCCCAACTATCTAAAATATTTTCTTATCTTCTCATTTGCCTCTGAACACACTATCGTTGTGGTGCTCCTACAAAGGAACAAAGAAGGATTCAAACAACCAATCACCTTTTTCAGCAAGAGCCTTAGAGATGTAGAACTGAAGTATGATATAATAGAAAAACAGGCATACACCATGGTAAAAGCATTAAAGGCATTCAGAACGTATGTACTACACTCGAAGATAATTGCGTACATGCCTACCAGTTCTGTGAAAGATATATTGGTACAGCCAGACAATGATGGAAAAAGAGGGCGATGGCTCGCCAAAATCCAAGAATTTGATCTGGAAGTCAAATTGACCAAATTGATAAAAGGGCAAGGCCTGGCCAAACTCTTAGCTAAGTCAAATTTCAGAGCCCTAGATATAAATTGCCTGTAGGAAGGCGACGAAGATACGAACCTAAATGAGATGAATGAGGAAACAGGTCCAAACAAGATCGAAGAGAAGTTCATATCGTCAGGCTAGTATAGAGACATAGTGTCGTACCTGCTAACTATAAAATGCCCAAATGAGCTATCACCATCTAAAGCCAGGACTTTAAAACTCCATGCGGTTAAATATTGTATCGCCGAAGGTCAGCTATATTGGAAAGATCCACTCAGTTTCCTACTAGTCTTTTTAGTTGAATCGAAAACTCAGCGGGTTATAGATGAATTTCATGAGGGAATCTGTGGGGGGCATCACACTTGGAGAGCTACAGCTTACAAGATTCTGAGGGTTGGGTACTACTGGCCAAAACTTTTCTTGGATGTTAATGCCAAAGTGTGTGCCTGCAACCCTTGTCAACTATTTGTGGGTAAACAGAAGCTCTCGGCACTGCCTTTAGTTCCAATCAAATCTGAAGCCCCATTTCAGCAATGGGGTCTAGAATTCATAGGCGAGATTAATCCCCATTCTGGTGCTCAACATAAGTGGATCCTAACCACAACAGATTATTTTACTAAATGGGTGGAAGCCATCCCAACCAAAAGGGAAACAGACTCAGTGGTAATCGATTTCTTAGAAGACAACATTTTGTCAAGATTTGCTTGCCCCCGAAAGATAGTTACTGATAATGCCCAAGCTTTTAAATCTATGGCTATGATCAGTTTCTTTCAGAAGTATAACATCGTTCTCGGCCATTCCACAACATATTACCCCCAGGGAAATGGATTGGCCGAATCATCTAACAAGAGCCTGGTAAATATAATCAAGAAAGTATTGGATGAAAATAAAAGGTCTTGGCATGTGCACTTAAAATACGCATTGTGGGAAAATCGCATAAGCACAAAAAGGTCAATAGGCATTTCGTCTTTTCAGATGGTATATGGGACCGATGTTGTGCTACCTATAAACCTAGTGCTCCCAGTGATAAATTTATGGCAAGATCAAAATGAAGAACCCAATCATGTCACCAGAAGGATAAATCAACTGATTGAGGTTCAACAGCATAGAGTCGAAGTAGATGAAAAAATGCAGAAGTACCAAGATAACATGAAGGCATTATTCGACCCCAAAGCAAAGGACAGAGATTTCCTCCCAGGTGATTTAGTGTTAAGGTGGGATGCAAGAAAGGAAAAAGCAGCAAAACATGATAAATTTGACCACCTCTGGTATGGACCATTCAGAGTCTCGGCTTTGGAAGGAAAAAAATCCTTCCTACTGAAAATAT
>JASDQU010213341.1:18583-28680 GCA_032191745.1 Picea mariana
ACCTAGCATGTGTACGTTGTACATTATTGTATTTTAGTTTGGCGTGTCTGTTTCTTTCGCGTGCTCGAGTCTTTACATTTTCCACTTATAACTGTGCCTTGTGTTTTCATGCGCAGATGACGTCTTCCTTTCCTATCTTTGTCGGGTTTGTGGATGGCACTAGTCGACACACCCGGAACATTGCTTCGACAGCATGGGTCATTTACCAATTTGACGAGGTGGTGACTTCAGGAGGTATTTGCTTAGGACCAACGACTAATAACATGGCAGAATATCATGCTGTCATTAGACTCTTGACCCAAGCCTCCTCCCTAGGTATCTCTCGTATCATTGTTAACCTAGACTCTCAACTCGTGGTCTGTCAACTCAACCGTATCTACGTTATTCGTAACCCTATCCTGCTACGTCTCCACCTACAAGTTCGCCGTCTTGAACGAATATTTGATTATATCGAATACAGACATATTCCAAGAGAACTCAACAATGTTTTGGATTCGTTAGCTAATTACATCATGGATCGGTATCTCACCCATAGATAAGATTTCATGAAGGAAAAAAAATTCTACATCACATGTAAATTAAAACACATCACATTAAACACATCATCATGTACAAATGTTTTGGCACTGTAAAAACTCGGAACTGTATATATATACATAGTGTGACTGAAAATGTTTTGATTACATCAAAACATTTTTTGGAAGAGCAAAATTTTGGGTCTTTACACCCATACAACATCGTCTGACAAGTCATGCAAAATATACAATCACCAGAGAGACTCTAATCTCTCTGCACCACATTGTGCTAAGAGTAACATATCACTGCACGCACTACACGTCTTAGTAGAGAATTAACATTCTCTGGCACCCCCACAGTGTGTCTCTGTAGATGTAAAGGCACTTCTCTCCTCCGTAGAGGAGGAATGCCCATCGTGAGGCCTTGAAGGTTTCTTTCAACCTCCCGGAGACCTATCACTGGTGCCTCCGGATCTACTGCAACCGAAGCACCCCCATGACGTCCTGGTATTGGTATCTCAGCCGGGTGCACTGCCCCCTTGTTTGCATGTTGAAAACAATATATCCATTAAAAATTCTTCCACGTACCCAAAAAAATATATATACGTTAAAAAACAAAAAACTAGACAAGGTGTTGCTTAGTCTCTCACTTGATGCATCCCAATCTTCCCCCGTGGGTAGAATCAAATCCATACTCCCGTGAAAGTCCACCTCGTCATATGGGAAGTATTCTATCCAAAGATACTGACATCTCAGCCAAGAGAAGAAATCACCGGTGAAATGGAACTCTGACTTTGCCACTAGTCTCGGAGATAGACTAGTCCACCGTTCCATCCATGGTTCTCCCATTGGTTGTACCGTCAATGTTATCTGAGGCTGCATCTGGGGGATGCGCTCTAAGAAGAATGAGACCAAAAACGAACCATATCCGAACTGTTTCTGCCCCATTCTACATCTCGAAACCTGTTCCTTCACGTTTCGAAGAAACCCTACACTCCAGTTAAACAATGTTGGCTCCAAACACTGTACGCCATAAGCTACCTGTGATCTCGATGCCAGATGTGCGCTAGTGCTTCCTGTCACACTTGTGATGGAAAAAAAAATAGACCGAAGGGGTAACTCTTTGATATCTTTGATGGGGATTCTACTCCCCACCAGTCTTGCCCCCGGGACACAATGACGTGCCAGGTACACACCCACTTGCTCTGGAAGAGCCCTCTGTCCAGAAAAGATATAGGAACCCCTCTTTTCGAGAGGCTAGTCAATAAATATACATATTCCAACTCGATGGTTAGAAGCTGTGTTCCGATCCGAAACCCTTGCTCTGCGACATCCCACAAGCTTATTATGTACTCAAGCAGAAGAATCTCTTTCTTCATCTTTTCCAATTTGAAGAATTTCAGAAGGCCACAAGCTCTCAACATGGCCCGCATGCGAGGACTCCGCAAAGCAGCCAAATCATCGAGCTCATGCTCTCGTTCCTTCCAATCAATCATGGTCGTTGCCGAAATCACCTACAAACAACAAAAAAAACAAAAGAATTTCATCATTCAATTTTTCGGCAATTTCTTAAGCAATTTAAAAACTTGAAATCTATCGCCCATACTATTCAAAAAGGACCACACCCTCTTTTTATCACTCAATAATCATCACGCAGCAATAAAACGTTTTAAAATTAAAATGATTTTCATAATGGATGCGTGGGCATACTTTTGATTTTTTTATGGATTCTTTGACAAAAATGACCTATCTACTCAAGTGTCAAGGCGTTGGCATCTATGCTATCACCCTCTAAAAATGTTTTTGCAAAAGAATGTCTTTTTCCCATCGTTTTCAATAGAGGTCGATTTGATCTTTTTTGGAGCGACCTAGGGATTCATTTTTTAATTTAAATATGGTTGTGAAAATGAATATTGAACCATGTAATTGAAAGAGGGGGAGATGAAGATCTACCTAGTCCAAACGGTGAGAGAAATGGTCAACCGTGGCTCCGGTATCAAGCAAAACAAGATCCACCTCCAAAATGAGAATCTCCACTGCTACGAATCCTTATGCAAAATGAAATGGTAAATGAATATTTTTCTTGTATTACTATTTATAAATTCCCATTTTTTACAAGGTATAGTTATTTGTGGGTTTCTTTGACAATATGGTGGCCTCACTAAACCTCTGGATTGCAGTTTTGACACTATAGGTTTCAAAGCAGTTATGATCGTTTGTTTACCTTGTCACATCCACGAGCATAGTCTTAGTTCATTCTCAAGCTCGAGAATATAAGAATGCACCGAGTAGGCTTTTATCTCTTTTTCGGACCCGTATGGACACACGAAAAAGGAACCCCCTGGAGTCATCTTTAAACTCTTTTTAGACTCTCTAAATATGAAAAGATCGTCGAGTGATCTTGCTTCCTTTCACACTTGTTAAAAGGTTCGAAAGGGCGTCTTTCGAGTGGTATTTTATATCTTTTTCGGCCTCGTGAGACAAACTGTATGAAAAAGGAACTGAGAGAGTTCTCTTTTAAGTATTTTTCCAAACTCTATAATCATGAAAAACCTTCGAGTTTTCTGTCTTTGGACTCGCTAAAACAAACATCGACAGTCCCATACGGGACCGAACCCTTACTTCTTCCAATTTGTTAAACAAAGGAAGAGGAACTTACCGAAGGTGAGTTATATCGAGCATGTGTTACCCTCCTCGAGCTTGTTAAATCAAAAAGAGGAACTCATCTATTTGGATGGGGGAAAATTTGAAAGAAGCAAGCCAAGTAGTCTCTTGAGAACATTACCAAGTAATTCTTAGAGTCACCCTTGAACACGACACTTTGTCTTTTGCACGCATTATAATCCACTGAACCTCTGCACTGAGCCAATCCTTTGAGTTTCTTTCACTCCTCTGGGTCACCTGACATAAGTCATAGCATCCACTGCATCATAAAGTTTTGGTCCATGTCATGTTTCTACTGTTGTGCATCAGTGTTCAAGGGAAGTATCCGCCTCGAGAGTCAGCCATCACAAATATCTTGTCTCAATACCCGTGTCAGTCCATGTTCATTTGATCTACCAATTACATCTCTATGTTCGTTTCGTGTCATTGATGGGGGATACATTAAGGCCCTCCTTCGATGAGCCTATTTTTGTCGAATTCAACACATTATCCAGGAACTAGACTTAGAAACCAGTTAGTACTTTGGGACCTGCATGCCTCAATGGCAGGCCTCCTCACATTCGACAGTGGGTTTACATCATTGACCTTTGATCGAATGATTCCACGGATGTTCGACTTTAGCTCATCCATTCACATTCGTTGGAATGTACTAGAGTACCTTGGGAATCATTGACATTAATGGTGATCTCCCTCGCGCTTGTTAACGGTTTACATCATTAACCGGTAATCAAGTGGTTTCTGCCATGTTCGACATCAGAACATCTATTCAAATGGTCAGATTCGTACTACATCGGGATCAGTAATGTTGTTCCAGAGTCTGTACTTAAGGCTTAGAATTACAATGTCTAGGCATCCGAAAGTGGGTAAAAGGTGGAGAAGAGAGAAACGTCAACCTTCGTCAAGGGAAAATAAGGAACATTTCTACGTTGGCGTTGTCTAGCTTCCAACTATTCCTGGATGGCTATATCCTGTTCGATCGTTGCCCATGAACGTTCGAGTTCAACCTGGGTAGTGGCTGTTTTAAGAATAGTGTCGAAAAGGTTTAAGGCAATGTGAGTTTGATTTGATAATACGGGTTCGATATTGGGCTGTGTTGGTTCAGGGAAAGTCACGGAGGAACAACAAACTAAGAAAAAACTTCAGAGAGAAATTAAGTGTTGTCTCAATTTGGTCGTATAAAAGAGAATTTATGATTTCAAAAATAAAACATGGTGCAAATCAAAGGCTCTTTCCCGTAACTGATTTATATCTTAATAAAAGGTATGAGGTGGGAGAAAAACATTTAGCTGTCTATGGTGTAAGGCTCCTATCAAGGGAGAATATCACGTATAAACAGAAGAGGAAAACTGTAAGGAAATAACCCGATGTAGCATAAAATATATGTAGAATTCTGAAAGTGTTGACTGGTCTTACACCTGCTAATAGCTGGTACAAAGGAAAAACAGTAAACAATTACAGATAACCAAAATTCATTCTCTATAGTAGTGGTCGTACTAAATTATAACGAAGCATTCACCAGTTATGAATATGAAATGAAACGAAAATATGAGATACAAGAAAACAAACTCATAACACAGTCGTGATGGAATTGAGAATCTTCAGATTTGCTTTGTATTAACTCTGAAAATGTAAAAACCCTATTACAATCGACACAAAAAGGTCTAGCCCTTTTTCTTTGTTTCTATGGTATATTTATACAGTTTTACAATAAGATAGAATCTCAATCGTTACAAAAATTTCAGTTATGATAGGAAGGAGAGCAATCGCTCCATTTCTTCTTCTCTGTCTTCACTTGGTGCCAAAAGTTTGTCCTCGTGCATGCTCGGTACAGGTGACACATATTTCAACCAGATGAGATATCAACCTCGATGGTTCTACTTGACAGTTGGCTTCAAAAGAGTAACAGTCTCGGGCTAATTGTGACAGTCTGTCTTCCATCTGTCTGTCTATGATGTCGATAACGCATAATTGCGCGCTTGGTTTAATCATACATTTGTCTATTTGGACTATGTCTGCCATAGTCACTTGGGAGATCTCGGCCAAATCTCAATCCTCTTTTTCTTTTAGATCAAGTGAGATTTTTGCCATATTTATTTGCATCAATGCCTCGGCATTATCTCTGCTATCAATGCCTAGCAGATCACCATCTATAGCACTAAAGGCCTCTTCTAAGGAATTTGTTACCCTTTTGGCTTGCATCTTTCCTTCCATGATGCCGTGATCCCATTCTTTTAATAGAATATTTTCTCTGGTCTGCTCCGAAATGGTGAACCTGGGAGTACTTCCTGAACCCCTATTGTTTGTGGCTATCACAGCATCTTGGAAGGCGACCCATGCTGCTCCAGCTTCCCTTTCTCTAGAAAATAAATTCTCTGAAACCTAGTTTACTAGAAAACAGTTGTCTCTGATCGCTTCTACCTTGGCGAGTAAATTTTGTTGGGCCGCAGAGACTCTGCTCCGATTCCCCATCGCCTAGGATTTGAACATCCCAATGTTTATCATTCTGCTCTCAACGATCTCCACCCTAGCCTATAGTTGTTCGATCAAATCCTTTTGCTGGCTCGCTTGCATCTGACCATCCTGGACCACCAACTGTGCTTGCTCGAGCTTAGTCTTGAGTAGCTCTATCTCATTTTTATCGGCCAACCTGGCCTGCTCTATTCCTACGCTCGCTTGGTCTTTGGCAGTGTCTGTTGTTGTGGCTAGTCTGGCTTCAAGGGTCTTAATGAGGAATTTTTTTTGATTAAGCTGGTTTTTCAAAAGCCCGACTGAAAATTGATTCACCGAGGCATATGATCCTAATGTCCCTGCTATTTCAGTCGCGAATTGTTCATTCTTCTTGTCCTTCCCATCAGTTATGACTTTGTATTTATTGGTTGTTGACTCTCCTTCCTGATAGAATTCCCTCTTTACCACTGCCTTTCTCTTCTTATGGAAAAAGAACTCATTCGGAGGGAGCTCTTTTACCCTTATAGGCCTCAACTCTTCATTGAAGATCCACCCTGTGTCAATATTACCTTGAGTTGACTGCAAGGGAGTAACTGATGTGATAGGTTCTCCGACCTGCTTTGCTGATTTTCCTGGAGTAGTAACCCGACTCTGCTTCTTCGAAGGGTCGGGAGTCTTTATTTCTGCTTTCGGAGTCTTGGTTTGCTCTCCCTCATCCTGGTGTTTTTCTTGATCGGGATTCACATCCTTAGAGCCTTCGACATCTTTTTGTTTCGTCTCCGCCGTACTCGGACTCTCACCCCGCAACACTACAGGAAGGCAACTGTGTCGTTGTTCCTGGAACTTCAGAACATCGGCTCTTTCTTCGGGTGCCAAGGTTTGTATCCGAGTTAGGATCTCGGCATAGGACCTTGCACCTCGAAAAATGTCATCCGAGGGTGAATTCTCGTGCTCAAATCTCTTGAGCCCCCAACTGGCCAAATGATTGCTCACGACCCTTTGTGGATCGTGCTTCTTGTATTCAATGAGGACCAAATTTAGGTCTTCCAGGGCTACTACCTCAGCTTTGGCATGCCCAAAATCTAATAAAGAATAAGAATTTAAATGAACAGGAAAAGGTGGCCATACCTTCTTTGAGTATCCATTAAGCTCCTTGCTTATACCACCGATCATTGTTTGTCTGGCAACCTCACGACAAGCCAGCTTGTCGAGAATGAACAATGGCAATGCATGCGGGGAAATAGAAGCCCTGAAAACTCTGAGGTATGAAAATTCAGCCTCTACATACCAGTCTGCTACACTGCTCCGATTTGTTACTATACTGTCCGAGATCCTGGGTGGCGGGTGACTGAAAATAGTGACATGCAGAGGCACCATCACCCAGTTGAAGATTTCGTATATGAAATTAGCCGTTTTGTTTTCCCATAATTTTGAATGATAGACATGTATGGGATCATCTTCTGCTAGAGTCCAACTCCAGCTCATTAAGGGAAATGGTGTCAAAAAAAAAACGACGTCCATAATGTATGCAAACATGAAAAATGAAGATGCCTTCCCGCTCTCTTTCTGCGCTCGATACTCTGCGACCCGACTGGTCAAGCTATCGGACAACATTTTCACCCAGTCGAAGGAACTGCCTTCGACGACCCAAAATATTAGAGGCACCCACGGAAGAAAAAAATGTGAGGTGTCCTCTCTCCCGTATAACCTGCATGTCATCATGGCTACATACTTGTACTACGGTTCTAAGGAAGCGATTGAATATATGCCGTGGCTATCAGCCCTGAACTTCGTGGCGTGAAAAACACAATATCTTATTAAACTTGACATGGTTTTATCATACTGTACACATTCCTTCTGCTTGAACTCGTGCAAGAATTCGGCGCCATATGTATAGTCGGACGTAGTAGGCAGCTTATACATGGCTTGAAGATGTTCGGGCCCGAAAGTCCCGATGGTGACTTTCTGCTCATTCATGATGGTTCTGGTCCGTATGTCCACATGGTCTAGCGCCCATTGGACCATGTTATAATATGGAAGTAATCGTGGCCTAGTTGCTACTTTATGCATTCCGGATTTAACGACGATCTTGTACTTGGTGGTTATGTCATCTTTTTCATTGTTGCTGGAGTGATCAGAATAGTCCACCAATTCGGCCTGCAGAACATATGAAACGAACGACCAATTTGGGACCGAGTCGATACTTCGAGGTGAAGTATCAACAACGTTGTCCGAGCCTTGTCCTAAAACCTCAACACTGGCTTTGGATGTTTTTCGCGGAGCCATGGCTGGAGATTGCGCTTTATCTCTTCTGCGATAGAAATACGTATACATACAGAAGTCAACTTGCTCAGAGATAATGTGCTCTACGTAATATGAAAATGCATTTGTTATAATGAACCACAACTCTTATATATATTCGAAAACTTGGTACCTTTCAGAACAAGTATGTCAAATCATGTTTAGAAATAAATTTTGCCATAAAAATCCGATCTCATATTCATCGATTTGCCCTATTTCCTCATTAATGTCATAAATTTTGGCGGTTTAAAATGTCAGTTGGCGTATGGAAAGAATAAGGCTACCTCGTAAATCGTGCAAACATCGAAACACGAGATATGTATTGATTTAGCTTAATTAATCCGGTTTTACCAACGTTAATTAATCTTTCGCCACTTGTTGTATCGAGAATTCTGCTTTAACCTTTTGAACCTCTAACCCCCGAAATTGCGATGATTGATTTTGATTAATAAAAACGTAATTATGATTAGGAGCTTAATTCATTTCGTAATTATTTATATTCGCCATATCGCGACTCGGAGCTTCGAAGGTAAGTTACCGGGAAGTTCACATGCCGAGCTGCGAAACTGCGAGATTGCGATAATACGACTTAATTAAAATTGAAGATAAATTTGGATTATGTGATTAATTAATTACGTTTATATCCTTATCGTGATTTCGCGAGTCGGGGTTTAGACGGTGTAACTTTTTAAAAAGAAAACGTCGAGTGGCGAATTGCCGACAGGACTTTTACCATGGTTTAGCTTTTACTTTAAACCTTGACACGGGTTACTAAAATAAGGACTTCGTGTTCTCGGCTATCGGGGCTATGAAAATAAACTTTTTGATTTGGTGAACACCGAGGTGCGAAAACCCAATGACGTTTAATCATGGTTTAGGAAAACTTTACTCCCGTTACTTCCTTGGGTAAAAATTCAAAACGATTTCGCCGTTTCGTTGCTCGGGACATGTGAACTATGTGCTTTATAGCATCCGACCTACGGGATCCCGAGGTAGAACAAAAGAGGAAACAATTTTACGAAAGGTAGGACTTGCCTCAAGAGTACAATAATCATCGCTGCTCACGTGACAAAACTTCAGAAACTTTGAAGCCACAGAGGAAAAATACGAAAACCATCTTTTGATTTCGAGCATTAAGAATGAAATTTGTAACGGGCTAGAAAAACAAAGGCGGCTCCAACATAGGCTCCAACTAGGGATCCTTCTTTCTTGTAAGGTGGGAAGAACAGTAGACCACGTGCCAATATTGGGTAAATGGAGTCAATAGCTTCAATTAGGCGAAAAAGGTTCTTGAGAACAGGGTATCAAAGGGGGAAAGAGACTTCATTTTTTACCTTGAAAATATTTTTTCAAACTCAGATATTCTTTTTAAACTTAACTATAGTCCCTTTCACGACTTTCCCTTTCCCGCTACTAATTTTAGGTCTGTTTTAAGACAATCAAAACAATTCTAGGAGACCCAACAGATCTTGTGGCTATTAGCTTGCATCCAAAGAATAAGATTATATGTTTTTAATTAGGAAGTCCTATCTGAACTTGGGATGTAGATCAGGTTTTTAAAAAGAATTGGTCACCAGAGTATAGTGATATTCATGTATAACAACCTTACAGATATCTCAGATATTGCTTCACTGCCAGTGAGCCTGTTCAGTACCCCGGTGAAGTTATCTGGCCCCTTTTACTGAATTTCCTTTCACCACTTCGGAATATATTCATGCATTTAAATGCTAAGACAAGGGCAATCATTTCTGAATTTCCTTTCATCGTCTCTTGGACTAGGTGGGGGAAATCATTTCTGAATTTCCTTTCACCACCTGTCTTATAATTTTCTTTTTAGAGCGCGAAGATGGGGGCAATCAGTTTGTATCAGGGCTGATATCTGTGTAATATTTTGCATTATAGGTCTGTCAACTTACTTTGATTACTCGGTACCATCCTTCCCCTGACCTTCACAACACCTTCGTTCTCAGGGGAAAAAAGGGTAAATAACTTTATTAGGGAATTCTTATTTGAGCAAGCCTCAATCCTCCGATGTTGTTGAAAAACCTAGGAAAGTTAGGATCACTTTAGGCATCTCTTCATTTAGCAGGGGATCGAGGAGTTGTGAAGACCCGCCTTCTTTCCAAAATCTTCTTTGAAGCTCACAAGGTTGAAACGAAAACTCTTATC